>BGPT01001791.1:36178-61744 GCA_003297045.1 Symbiodinium sp. clade C Y103 | reverse complement strand
TAAACTAACATAGCTATTGAAAATGGCCATTTATAGTGGATTTTCCCATTAAAAATGGTGATTTTCCATAGTTATGTTAGTTTACCAGAGGGTAATCATCTAGAGGGGGGGCGATTAACCATAGAAAATCAATTGCCATAAACCCAACAGTAGAATCATTAGAATCCAACTTAGCTAGCCTCGTCTATAGGGGGCAAAAGGTTTCTCCATTCCCTTCTATCCTTCCCGCCTTTTTCACATCAAAACTACATTCTTTCACTCGCCTATGTTTAACCAACCCATAGATTATCCAACAAATCTTCCCATTGTTATCCATTATTCCTAAGCCAGTCTCTTGTATATAATCATCCATTATAACCAACCCATGGATTATCCAAAACAAAATCACCATTCCAAAAAAAGCAATCCGGTTCCAACTCATCTATATTTCACTACCCCATTCATGATCCCCAAAAAAAATCACCATTGATGCCATCTATGCATCCACAGCCAAGGTGCGAGGGTGGTGTGCCCCGTTTCACCACAATGCCAATTCTGCGCTAACTCCTCCATGGAAGGGAAGTGGCCACCGTTCACACTGGCTGTACTCACCTGTAGAGGCTCGGATGGGAGCTGTGAGATTCTGGGGATTTTATGGTAAGAAAATTGCCCCAAATGGATGGCAAAATGATGGATTTAGTGGGGTTTAATGGAAGATACAATAGGAATATGGGAACATATGAGGTGATTTTTGTATTAGGAACCTGACATATGATAGGAAAAAAACAAGCCCATCCACAACTCATACTCAACGAAAAACACAAAAAATAGTTGGTCCAATCATGTTCTATCATATTCTCGGCAAACTAAGGACAAGCCAAGCATTCCAGCATCTTCCAACCCCAACTCATCTCCAAATGATGGTCAAATTTCCTCCAAAAAACTACATAATTTGGATTTGATTCGGGATCCCCAAAAAAATGTCACCTATAGATTCCCCAAGTAGTGGATTTGCCATTGGGAAAATCATCTGATCATCTTCATCCAGGAGAATCAACCAGAGTTTTTGAAACTGTTCATTTCATCTTCCCAGTTTGAGGGATTGAACATAGATCTTTAAGACCCCCACCACTTGGAGTCTTGGAGGGTCTGGTTCTGGATAAACCATTCAGATCCTTTTCCTGATGAACAACTCATGCTACGAAACAGTTTTACGACATATCTGATTAAGTTGGTATCAAGACATTCAGATCATACCCCATATGGCTATTACTCATGTACAAAACTTGTTAAAACTAATTCGTCTATATGCAAACTATGAAAAATATTCCATTAATCCCCAGATATCATATATATTGGATGATGATTCCCATTAAAAATCTCATGGTTTCAGATCAAAATCAACTTCCCATCATGTACGTATTCCCATACATACATACATACATACATACATACATACATACATACATACATACATACATACATACATACATACATACATACATACATACATACATATATATATAGTATATGTATGTATATCACCATGTTATGGTTGGTATATCCCATTCACTAACTGAACCGTGTTCAGTTCACCCGCATTCCGTTGTACTGGTTGATTTGGACTTCCTGATTCCCATCATGGCTTGGTTTGGATCTTCCGTGGGCTGCCCTGATTGTCGCGGTTATCGTCGTAGTCCTTGTGGGAATCAGCGACATTTTCGCTGCCGATTTCCGAATCTCGACCCACCCATTTCCAATCGACCAGCTGGGATAGAAGCTAGCTTTTGCCATGACTAATCCCCATTGCATACCCTTAATTATGTGTTGATTAAAACCCCTACTTGCCTATCAAATGTGGTTTATGTTCCATTGTTTTACCGAGTTTGATCCCTTATATACATTGTATATCTTGTATCACCATATTGTGCTTGATTGTAACCTCTATTTTTGGCCGGTTAAAATCACCCCTGTATTGTTGGATAAGTCCCGTTATTTCACAGTCAATAGCTGGCTGCAGCGTCAAAGACATGGACTGCGAACTGGTTCTACTGGTTTGTTTATAGGTAGTCCAATTGTGGATTGCAATGATCCCTCTTCAATAGTTTAGTAGAACCCCAATAATGAGGTAAACCCAATGATAAACCATTCCCAATGTTGGAATATTATTGGGTATACACCTGTTTATTTTGGAAGATTTAGACCCCAAATGGTTGCTGGCTGGGATGGCTTATTTTACCGCATTATGAACATAGGTTTGTAGCTGGGAAAATCATCGAACTAAATGGTGGATTTTCCAGAACACCATGTTAGATTACCGGAGGGTATGTCAAACAACACCATTCAGTTTTAATCAGTTCTAGACTAAGGTTCCAACCTATGGCCATAGAATTTATCCATCTCATACAAAAATGAAATACATTTAGAACATCATCTGGAAAAGCGATGCCAATCTAAGTTCTAGCTGCTTAATACTGTACTTATATAATTATCGGGTATCAATGGGTTTCCCTATATCCATTATCAACTATTATTATCTATAATTCCAAATGGTGAATTTCCATAGCTATGTTAGTTTACCAGAGGGGAAGTGGCAATTTACAGGAAATCCCTATATTTCATGAGGAAGAGCCAATGTTTATGGATAGTTAATGGCTTTAACTATACCAATTGACCTCCGACACCAACACGTCGCCTGCGTCATCGCGGCGCTCAACGCTGCCCCTGGCGGCGTTAAACTCGGCGCCGGCGCCGCAGGAACCGCAGCCGCCGAGAAGTGCATGGCTTCCGGCGTGGGCGGCGGCACCACCACGGGATGCGGGGGGGGAGCTGCTGAGGCCTGGGAAGTTGGGTGGAAAAATGGTGGAATTTCCGGTGATTATGTGATTTATATATTTATGAATTTATGAACTGTTACGATATTTTCTGACGAGTTTATATGCCCTATGGATCCAAATACCTTCTGAGGAAGTATTTGGGGGTTGATTTGGGTGGTTGATTGCCTTCTCAAGTAGCTTGGTTCTCGAGCATGTATAGTGAGTTTAAGTGTGTCTGACAATGGAGATACTCCATATAAAACATGAGATTTTGGGGTACAGGATTTTCAGACAAATCCAAATTTGATCTGCAGTATTGTCCCTGTAAATATCAGTAAATATCTTAGCTAGCTGGCCTACACAAAAAGACCTTTATTTTTTTGTGATTGAACAACACGGCAAACGTTATCTGAAAAGGTTATATTGGAGATCATACACCCGGATGAAGAAGTAGCCGTTCTGTAATTATACCCCCATCATACAGTACCCATATACATCAAATCAACAATGGCATTACGCACATATAGCTGGGGACACCAATCATTGTATGCATTGTTCTACTGCGGGGGTATACGCCGCGGTTAGAAACAGATTGCTAACTAATAGGTTGACCTTTACATTGAGGGAGAGTGCAACTTCCAAAGATCGGCAGCGTTCATCAGGCCCAATGGCAAAGCTGGCAGCTTCCCGCTCGGCAAGTCGCCATCCAAGTAGCCCGCACAGAAATTGGTACTTGCCCAGGAACTTGAGGTGTCACATTGTCATTCATCTGGGTAAATTATAATAAGTCACTAACCTGAAATAAGGCCATTTGGGGATAATATCCCTATACTAACCATATATTCCAGTGAGGTTTACCTAGATTCATTGTTTTGAACCGATTCAAGCATTTCCGTTTGACCATGACAATTAAGGGACCCCAGACGAAGAGATCACCTTGCTAAGGCCAGCATCCAGTACTATCCGGCAGATGTCATCTATGTTGCCATCCGTGCCAATCCGTTGCGTAACATGCTCGTAGCAAGGTCCCTAATTATACTTAATATTACAGTATATATTACAGTCAGCCAACCATTCAGTTTAGTATAATCCTAGGTTTTGCCATGAACCCGGCGCACCATGGTGCCGCAGAGAGTTCCAAGGTCCAAGGCACACCCAGCAAGCCCGACAATGTAGCTGGCATGGTGGGTGCTGCCGCTTTCACCGGGATACCTTGGCCATGTTTTCAAGCCGTCCAGCCAGGTGAGCAGAGAACATGGCTCCGTGTTCGACCAGCCAATCAGATTCAAGATCTTTACCCTCTGGTAAACTAACAGTTTGCTATTGAAAATGGCCATAGAAAGTTCGTGGATTTGTCCCATTAAAAAAGGGTGATTTTCCATAGTTAGGTTAGGCAATACCAGAGGGTATAACATAGCTGTACTTCGGGGTACTTGTCAATGTTCGCTCTTGAGTTTCCTAGTGGGATCCAGATTCCATTGTCGGCTGATGAGGGAGTCTACAGGAGAACCAGGTGTTTTCGCGAAAACCTGTGGGTTCCATGGATTCAACAAGCTGAGATCTGGATAGGTCATCATAAAACGCGCGGATCATCGCGAACTGCCTAAGCATGTTTCACCGGCAAATATCCTCCGGTCATCAAATATGGCAATAGAACATCCCTTATGAACTCATATCGATGGGCATTTTAATGTGAAAATTCCTCTACAAATCGGGCATGTTCCATTTCCATGTTTGAATTCCATAGGGTAACCTTGTTTGATCAGCAAACCTATGCCATGCTTCAGCGATCTTCTCAGGCATTCAAGGCCAGTCACTCTCGATTTGCGCAGCCGCAGGATCAGGGAGCTGAATGCGTTGTTGCTGCGCTTGCCAAAACTGCCTGCGGTTTAGACGAGCTGTGGGTGAAGCGAAAATCGTATCATTGAACATCAGTAGCTTGGGATTCGAATCATGCTATAGGGATTGATAGGGATTTGAATTTCTGTTTTACTCCCTGAAGAATGGAGATTTGATCAGCCCCTCTCGTAATTTTTCACTGCTGTGGAAGCCATGGCAATTGGTTGACCCAAATATTGTTCGTTATATCATCCCCGATGAACATCCCATATTAATATGTTCGATGGATAAACCACAAATAACCCTGATACTGGACCGATCTTGAACAGTTCTTGAACCCCACAGATGACTTAAATCTCGAGTTTCAGATATCTCACATGTTTTAAATATTAACATGAGATCTTCAAATTATTTGAATTGGATTAATGTCTAGATTAATGTCTAGATTACCCTCTGGTAAACTAACGTAGCTATGGAAAATCACCATTTTTAATGGAAACATCCATAAAAATCCACTAAACATGACCATTTTCAATAGCCATGTTACTTTACCAAAGGGCAATGTCAACAAAAATCCCAGATCTTCCCATCCCAGTTCCGTGGAACCGGATCCAGAATGCTTTCTGAAATGACCCGCCGCGGCTGGACCAAGGCACATCATCATCTGCTGTTGACCCAGCATGGCGACTCAGGACTCAGCGTGAGGCGCCGTGTTTCGCCGTGTTTCGTGGCAGCCAGACCCTTTGTTGCTCGGGATTTCGAGGTTTCATGGCCCACTTCCGAAGAATGCGATGATCATCTTTGAAAACTGAGGACTTTTGGAAATATGGGGGTACCTCTAAATCATCCATTTTATAGGATTTTCCATTACAAAACCATCCATTTTGGGGTACCCCATTTTAGGAAACCCCCATATAGAAATATTGAATGGTGCCTCCTTTCGTCAGCGAAGTTACGATGGAAATCAGCAGGTAACGTTGGGTTGATGGTAGATCTATCATGATCTATCCATAGATGGGTGAAACTACACTTCAAACTCAGGGGCGCCACCCGAACTTTGTCATATTGTACCAACAGTTGCCACATCTTCTACGGATGTACAGTGTATATATATATATAATACATTATAATATATTATATATAAATATATGTATATATATATATATTATACATATAAGTGTTGTATTAAAAAAAAAAGCGCAACACTTAGACAGAACTGGATCCGACCCAACACATTTGGACCAAGAATCGGTATTGTTCGTTGGATGGATCACCATTTGACCATTTCAGGTACTTTCAGGAATATACATCTACCCTCTGGTAATTAAACATAGCTATTGAAAATTGCGATTTATAGTTGATTTTCCCATTGAGAATTGTGATTTTCCATTGCTATGTTAGTTTACCAGAGGGTAATATTTATACAAGAAATATACATCTGACAATACATGATGATTAATTACATCCTAACCTGCTGGTAAGTATAGGAAATCCTCTTGATAGGCCGACAATTTTTCTGAACCAGAACGATGCTAGTTTGTTTCATCGCAAGTATATATCATTATATATATTATGCAAATATCCCAATCTATATGTCTATTTATGTTTGTGTTGATTAAATCATATTATATATTGCAAGCCATACATAGAAACAGTGTGTGTATTGATGACATTCCATCAAGCTGCATGGGATAGGAGCGGCACGCAACCACATGTTGTGGTAAATTAACATAGACCCTGGCAGATAGGGGTTGGAAGATTAGTTTCCTCTAAAAATAGCTATTCTCAGGGTCTATGTTAATATACCAGAGGGTAACTCACTAACCAACCATTCACCGGTCTATCAGTATATCTAAGTAGTGGATCATTCAAAAGAAAAAGCCAGGAATTCACCGAGCAGTTCCATCCCCAAGGGATGCATCATCGGCCCATCACAACCAACATGGGATTTCCTGCGGACGAGCAACAAGCGTACAACGTGCCCACGCGTGTTGCACGAGGCACCGGCAAAAGTCGTATCGCTGGCTTCTGCCGCTAGATCCGTGGTGAGACGGAGGACTCTTGGTATCTTTTGATGATTTGAAAAACGTGCTTTTTTTGTCAATCTAAAATCTCCATGTCTCGTAGCTGATGTGGGGCTGGATTTCGGAAAGTGATCAGGAAAAGCCGCTCTGACGTTTACGGTTTTTGGAGATCTGAGTCAACTAAGAACAGTCTTCTCCTGAGTTCCATGCTGCACTTTTCCACCGTGGACAACCCCAACTTTTGCCATGCCTGGTGGAGAAAATAAGCAACACTGTGGGCCAAATTGACCAAATGTCGCAAGCGTGCATGAGAAACTGTCTACAGTGCAACTTACCCATTTCAGCGCTTGGATTTAAGGGCTACCCAAGCTTGGACCTCAAAATGAACGCTGCCCAAAAATACAAGTATGTGACCCAGGCAACCCTCTAAAGTGGTTTGTCCAAAAATAGGCTCCCAAAAAGTCTTATGGTCATCATGTCTTCTATGAAAACTGAAAGTTTATGGGTGGCCCACATTTTCGAACAATCCTACATGGTGATATTGGTCCGGAAACTTCTGAATGGACCCAGGAGGGTGACCGAGACAGAATCGGAGGCAGGCTCCCCCAACTCCCGCTGCGTGGCAATCATTTACCTGCAAGAACTTGGAGCGATCTTACTCTCTGCTGGTTATGACTAACAGTTCGCCATGGAATAGCTGGCTAATTTTGGATGATTTTCCCAGCTTGAAACCTCCATTTAGTTCGGGGATTTTCTATGGCTATTTTAAATAACCAGATGGTAATATGTCTCCTAATTCTTCAATTTAGTCTGGCAAAGCAACTGATGATCGATGATTGGATTTCAAGATAACCTATTCTAATCAACCCCATTTTTGGGTGTTTGGAGGGCAATCCAAACACCACCATTTGAGCCATTAAACATACCCCTATCCCATCTCCTTCTACTGGTTTGGTTAATAGATTTCCCTACTATGTGTTATCATAATCCCCATTAAGCCAAATAGTATCATCATGTGACAATCATGTGCCAAACCCTATAGTAACCAATCAATCAGCATATATCAATGATATTCCCGTTCTTCCCATTATAGTCCCATAGTTCCTATTATACTACCATTGCATTCCCATATCTATGGGTTACAATAACCAACCTATGGAGTCACTTGGATACTATTTGGTATGAACAAATATCCATTGCTATGAGCTATACATAAAAGTAATCATTATATATATATATATTCCCAAATGATATATGACCATTGTATTCCCATATCTATGGGTTATAAGTTACAATAACAAATCACAATTCCTATGAAACCAGGTAGCAACATCCCTTATAGTAACCAATCAAACCATGGTCTTTTCAATAGCTCATTTCTTCCCATCCAACGGACGTCACCCTTGTCTTTTTCGGACGCCAACGGTCAGTCACTGGGCAATCCACGCCAGCACCGTGGCAAAGATTCGAAATTCTAACCGCTCAATCGAAAGGGGCTCCACGCAATGCAGCAGGAAGCAGAATTTGCGGTGACTTTATGAGGTTTTCATCAACATATAATATGGGGATAAGTGTAGCCAACTAATATGGGGATTATTGCAACCAACTTTCTTATTGTGATTTTTGATTGGATATTAGATGACATGATGATATTGGGTACAATAAATTCTCACAATTCACCAACTTGAAAATAGTGCAGCCATTTGGGGAGAGTTGCCCCGATCCATTATCATTGCAATGGCGCCGCAGTGAAGTTGTTCTAATCTATCCAAATGACCATGATTCTAAGATGTGTAAACCCATATTCTGAAGCTCTGCAGAGATTTGAACAAAAAGCACATGTCAAAATCACTCGGCATTTCCCAATTAATGGATTTAGTAAGCCCAAAAAGATAGAACAGTTATGCAAAGTCAAAATGCTAAATCCTGCTAGGATCGCAAAAAAAGTGGTACTGCTGTACTGTAAATGAGTTTCCTCTCTTGGAGATTACGATGTTGTACATTCCCAGGGGTGACCATCACCTCTGATGGGTCAATCTAGAGTCTAGAGCAACTTTTGACCATTGTTCTATGACACAGAGCTATTCCGTTTTCTTTTTCCCAAGGAAAAAAAAGGGGTAGGTACTTGGAAGTGCAGTTCCGCAAGTGGATAGATTTCACCATAATTATAGGCCAAAAAGGGGTTATATCCCAACTGATGGTGGTTTTTTTCATCATGCTGAAAAACCATGTTTTGCCCATCCGTTTCACCCCAACTGCAGCAAGTAGTTGTCCCAAAATTCTTGGATTTGAAGATCATTGAAGAACAAGTAGCCTCTGGTATATTAGCCGTTCGACCCTGAGAATAGCTATTTTTAGAGGAAACTCATCTTCCAATCCCTAGCTGCCAGGGTTAATCTACCAGAGGTTATCTGTTGGGGCTTGTATCCCCTCGTTGTTCTGCGTGACAACTTAGGACGTTGACCAGCCCATGAGGATGCCAAGGCTACCATCTGTTCTGGGGGTACATCCACCATACAAATCAAATTGAAGTTGGATTTCCAACAAAAAGAATGGGAAATACATGGGAAAATATGGGAAATATCTTCTAGGATTGGAGATGATGGTACAACCACTTGAATATCTTCTATCTTAGTGGTTTGTAATATAAATTCCAACCAAAAAAACTTTAGATACCAGTGAGTTGATCATTGATCATGCTGCAGTGCATTGCAACTTGCAGGTTGGGCGCTTTGCAACGGAAAGCAGTGCCTCGAACCTGCAAGTTTTGGTCTAAAGATATGCTCAAGAGCGTTCACAGCTACGCAACTACAGCGTCCGAGTGGGACAAAATAGAAATGAAAGGCTGATCCCCTAGTGCCTAGTGGACCCAATTAGTCTGCAGATGAATGCTCATAGTGACAGAACGACCGTCAAGGCAAATGTATGGCAAGTATGTCAAGAATAATCGGATTCCATCCTATTCCTGTTAGCTGTTGCATCTCATTCAACTTAAAATTTACCAATGCCAACGACAGATGAAGACGAGTCACTCTCGGAGTCCCATATCCCAGCAGTATCATGTCCGTTGGATGGAACCCTTCAGAAGACAAATATTGGAAGTGGGACCCATCCAAATTCTTATTAAGTTGCTTATGCTCTATAATAATTTAACATGGCTATGGCTGTGGATAATCACAATTGCTGGGTAAATCATCTAGAAGGGACATATGCTAAATTGCTAGAGGATATCTCAATTGTATCGCAGTCATATCCCATAGATATTCCTATCAAATCCCATAGATTGTCATTTCAGATGCTGTAGGGTTTCATGTGCAAGAGAGATCAACGTGCCAATGTGATAGGAGGCGTGGCTTCTGAATATGGCCAACCTTACGATCTTCTCGCAGAAAGCTAACGTGTAATAAAATTACCTTAGTGTCTTTCTGGATCTTGAATCCTTCAACAGTACACAATGCGGTAAACACAATAGTTGGTAAAACAATAATAAACCATCCCCAATTTCACCATAAATAGGTGGTATAAACCCTTCCCAAATGGGTGGTTTATTATTGTTTTACCCACATTAATAAACCATCTCCCAAATCACCCTTTTTATGGATGAGATTTCAACCATGCCCAAATGGTAGGTCTATGGCAGCCAGGGTTTCCCATATTAATCACCGAGGTTTTGTCCAAATTGATTCCTCCCTTCAGTAGCCACGACTACCTGTTCAAACTCAGATCTTTCTGGGAAAATCGATCCTTAGATCTGTCCTAGCACATGCAACTGTGACCATGCATCCAACTGGTACAGGAATAAATCATTGAGTTCATGTCCCATTTCAATGTTTGTGGAGTATGCAAGTGCCTTATTCTAGATGGATTGCTGGCTGCATTGTATGCATAACAACCTGAAAGCAAGCGTTCATTCTAAATAGAAGCGATAACTTTTGAATCAGCACGTCAATCTCAGGTGTGCGTCGTTTTCTTTTTTTGGCTGCAGGGCGCAAAAGGTGTGCAACGGTGTGGTGTCAGGGTGAAAGTTCCATGGGTTTGTTGAATCCTCACAAAGAAAAATACATGTTTTGCACAATTTTGCACACAGATTTTCTGTTCATTGTCCATTCTTTTCTCTGCTATTTTTTGGCGATAATCTCATTCAAGGTAGTTCGCCACATTCAAGGCATGGTTCTCAATGATTCTCCGATGTTGCTTTGTTGAAGCCTAAGACAATCTTGACTGGTGTTGATCCATGTTGATCATATGCGAGCGATACCTAAAACGATACGCCGATGGAAATTATCGAACCCATATGTATCTGCATACATCACTAAAGAATTGGTATGTCAGCAAAAAAACACATACGAAATAAAACAACAAATTGAATCATAATATCTATACATAATTGAATCATAACTGATTCTACATAACATATATATATATATACATGTATAAATACATAACTACATCATTTTCATGGAGGGTTGTTGATGTGTTCCTTCTTTAAAAAAAAAAAACATTGTCACCACACCGTCAGGGCGAATCCGCACGCCGCTGCTCCCCATTTATTCACTTCTGTTTGGCCTTCTTTTCTTCCGCCTGGCGATGGTAAAATCGTTGTTTGAAGCAGCCAATTGCCATGGGGGGTTCCAGAAATGGGGGTACCCCAAGATGGATGGTTTATGAGGGAAAATCCATCTATACATGGATGATTTGGGGGTACCCCCATGGATTGGAAAGCTCCATATTATGGCATTTGATGGTGATATAATGGGATATGATTGAGAAATGATGGGGATGTGATTGACGTATTTCACAAAGTTCATATTCATTGGTTTGTTAGCCCCTAAACAAATCATGGGATTTCCTCTACAATTTCCGTTCAACCAAGTCTGGGACTTGGGATCGTAGATTCCGGTTGTGATTTATAAACTACAAGAATCACCGTGGAATATGAACATACAAGGTGAGGCCCCCGTTTACGAGAGCTAAGTTGGCTTCTAACTTGGTTAACTCAGGTTTGTTGGGATAATGGACAATCCATAGATGATTTACCTAGTAGGAATTGCTATTTTCACCAATTTTCCTTGGCTATGTTAGTTTACTGCAGGGTAACTATTGTTAATAGAGATTTCAAGCCAACAATCATAACTGTCGGGCCTCAGCTGGTAGCATGCTTTGGGATGAACAAATCCGTTGGTTGATCCTGAAGAACCTGATTTTTGGGTAATGATGTTATACTACCAATGGAATGATTGTTAACGTTATGATACTTTATGGATACATTTTAATGTATATAAATAAACACATCCATGAAGTTCAACTCAACCATCGGTTGATTTAACCGATTGTAGCATGATGGTTAAATCTTCATGCAGGGCTAATACTTGCTCATTGGTTGAATGTTAGTCCCTTTATCTGTACTGATGGATCCAAACCGATGGCCTTGGCCTTGAACTGTCAACCATCATTCTTGATCACCAAGAAAACAGCTTTGAATCCATGGGTTTGTCTGAAAATATGGTGCCCAAAATTTTGATGGTGTTTTAATGATTTTCCCCCATTAGATGTCCATTTGGAGGTTATACACCATTCTCAAACACACCTACATAATCACCAGTAAGTATGTGACGCAGGCTGAGAACTTCCACTGAGTTTGATCACACTATGGTAGGGAAATTCACCCTTACCAACAATATTGATTGGTTGGGTCTGCATGGTTCTTGGACCTATTCCATAACAACAATGTTCACGGAATGTTCAACCAATCACAAGATTTCGTGACTCTATGACATGGATAACCTTAGATACACTAGTGAAGACACCATGTTATTTTCAAATGGTTTATATATATAGATATATATTATACATATCCTACATTGCCGCAACTTTCTCGCATAAGCATGGACCAATTAAGCAACCACTCACCAAGATTTACCGATGACGCGGAATGATGTGCTAAACGCAGCCACAACGTCCCCAAAGGTCATCCCAGACGTGGCACGGTTGCTTGTGGGTGGTGCTGAAGATCTAGAATTTGCTGGAACCATCAATATCTACAAGTTATTTTTAACGGAGGATTAATGGGATTCAATGGCATTCAATGAGATTCAATGGGATCTTAACGGGATCTTAATGGGATTTAACGGAAACCGCATCTACAAGGTGGTGCCCCCCCAGTTGTAAGTTGCTTTATAAACCATAGAAACTAGTTCGATATATCTACCCGAAACCCTGGTGGAGTGAACTAACTTAGCCAACTATGGGGCACCAACCATCCCCATTTTCATTTATCCGGAAAAAAATACTTATAATCCCATTCAAATCTCCATCACAAACCACCACTTCGCTTTGGTGAAATTCCCCATGGTTGATGAATCCCAACTTCAGATTTGAACCATCAATGGATATCAATTGATGGTAAATCCAAGTAAATATCAATTGTGGGTGAAACAAAATGGGGATATATCAACCAAATTGTTGACTTAATCAAACTAAATATCAATTTCTGATGGTTATCCTGTGGCTATTCAAAATAGCCATAGAAAATGACCCATTTAGATGATTAATGGTGATTTACCGATTTACCTATAAAAAATGGTGGTTATCCATAGCTGTGTTAAATAACCAAATGGTACCCTCTGGTTGTTTAACATAGCCATGGAAAATCCTCTAGAAATTGAGGTTTTAATGGGAAAATCATCCAAAATTAGCCATTTTCCATGGCTATGTTAAATAACCAAATGGTACCCTCTGGTAAACTAACATAGCTATTGAAAATCACCATTTTTAATGGGAAAATCCACTATAAATTGCAATTTTCGATAGTTATGTTAGTTTACCAGAGGGTAAATCATGGTTTTCTCCCCATTTCACCCAGATTTGTCCCAGCCCCCGCGGCTCGTATACTAAGCCTCCAGAGCTTCGATTCCCTCCACCAAGTGTGCCATGGCCTCCTGGTGGCCCGGTGGCGAAGGTTTTCAAACATGCCATAGACTCACCGGAAACAGGTGGTTTAGAACTACAACAACTAGGGTTTATAGATGTTTATACGAGATATATCACCATATAGGTCTTAACATATCAACAAACAGGTGGATGACATAAACAAATAGGTTGCTGACATATCAAGGGACATAGCAGGTGGCAACATATTCACCTTGATGTCCTCTTGTTTGGGGAAGGTACCAAACACTTCAACAAGTAGGTGGCTGACAAATTAATGGACATCAATGGATACCCAATGATGTAGCCTCCCCATTTCCAACGCCTTTCAGACTCTAATTTCTGGTAAACTAACAGTTTGCTATTGAAAATGACCATAGAAATAGTGGATTTTCCCATTAAACATTGTGATTTTCCATAGTTGTGCAAAAGTTTACCGGAGTGTATGCCTTTTGCTTTCGGGAATATCACGTCGGGATATTTCGATGAGAATCAGGTGGAACATTCCCGGGCGAAACCTAGCGATTCCGAACAGCGAAACCAAGGTGAGGCGACGAAATCGCGACAGGTTGACGCACAGTTCACTTGTTTTGCCGTTGGGTCTATGGAGGACTCCCTATATGTTAATGGATGTATAAACCAACTTAGGGGGGGCCTCATCTAGTAGCTATTGTTTGGGGTGGAATCCCCAGAATCCGCAAGAAACATGTTTTTTTCATGACCACCTATTACTGAAAGGCAATCACCAGAAGTATTGGATCATATTTATATGTCCATTTCCAGTTGCTAGAAAAACCGAGATATCCACATGTCATCCACATGCTTAGTAGTGATGGATATTGGGTTTGTAGGGTGACGGATTATATAAAGACCTCACCATCACGGGCACTTTTTTGCCATTGCTCGGTTGGCATGCCGCCACGCAACCTGTCGGACACGGCGGACCCAACAGTTTCAAGGAGGCAAATACCTCTAAGCAGTGGATAAAAATGCAGGAACTTAAGTTGGAATCTTGACTTTACTACTTGGAAATGAATTGACTGTTGGAAGATTCGAAGATTGTATTTCAAAACTGAATCCAATCAAAGCAGAGTTTTGAAAATGGTTTGGAACATGACTTTACATGACTTTACTCTATTGGGCATAGCTATGTGTTCATGACATTTTAAGAGCATTTCTTGGAGTGGGAGTTATCCCATGGTTATTCCCATCAAAAAATGAATGGTTCAAGAAGATTCAAGAAGGACAGTTGTAGATAGGGGCCCCATGTCTCAACTTATGGGGGTTCAAATCCCATGGTCATAACCATCAACCGCACCCTGGCCAGCCGTTCCCCAGCCGTTCCCATCACCTGCGGCACCAAGGGCCGCAGCTTCGCTAAAAGTCCAGGCACTACCGCAGGGGTTGGAAGCCAACTGAGGAGCGCCTGGAATGCTTCTGATATCCAGATCCATGTGAAACATAGAAAACCAAGAGTATGAACCTTTAGGTGGCGAACGGTCATCTTAGGTGTAAGTCTTGGGGGCTACCTTCAGGAAATCCATGTGGATATCTGGCTGTACATCTTTAGGTGGCTAAATTTCATTTCTTTGGGGGGTTAAGATCTTAATTACTCCTTTTGCTGGTTCAGTTGAAGCACACCGATAAGAAAGCTTGTTCCATGACATAGGGATATAAGTCAGGATTAAACGGACCATTCAAATATAAAAAAAAAAATGGGAATGTAATCATGAGGCTGCTTTGGGGTAGCTTCCCCCATATGTAACCCAGAATCTACTGTGACGCAGTCACATAGAATCATCAAGCTGGACAAATTACTATATTTATAAATCACAAACGAGAGAGATAACCCATTTCCCATGTTTTTGTGGGATCATTCCCCCGCAAATTCGCATCGCTTCCGGGGGTTTGGTCAGGGTTCGCGGCAGCATCTGCCTTGCACTGGGTGGGGTCCAACATTGCATTGGAAGACAGTTCCTAGGCGACGGTTTATGTGTTGGACGAGGGATCAAAACATAGGAATGGGTCAGAACATGTCAGAACATTTCTGGACCCGACCCATATGAACTACCCCAAACAGGCTCATCTTTCTATTCATGTTCAGAGTATTCGAGAGATGGTTCCCATTCTTTCCCACTCCAGCCATTGGAGGGAAGACCTCCAAAAACCCCACCAGGAAGCTCCAGGCACCCTGTTAGCTGCATCCCCATTTGCATAGTCTCACGACTCCAACATGTGTATGTCTATGTTCTGGTGAGTTTTTCCTCTTGCTAGAAGTAGAGTCCTCAAGTTTTGAGTCTCAAGCTGTTTGTGTTCACTCATACAACTATAGTATCATGATTCATGATATATTCCGCATTAAGGAGAAGGGTTTATGGGGGTCCCACTTTCTTCCGGCCTTGCAACAAATACCAACATCCAATTCATGGGATACAACTTTTGGCTACAACTTTTGGGGCAACTTGAATGTAGCTGTGAAGCTTTGCACAACCCACTTTATTTGCCAAAATGGCGTATAATTACTATATAAATGTTAACTGGTGAGTTTAAGGTAATCACAACTATAGCAACTATAGTCAATGAGTTAACAGATTCCAAGTCGCCAATCTACAACTAGAATACATCACCTTTCGGGGTCTTTCCATACATTAAGGCTCATGACCACCCACAACAGCTTGCTGGAAATTGTTCGCTGGCATCCAGGATACTGCCACGGTTGAAAACTGTATGATCTGTATGGAAGACAATTTCTTGAGCAAGAACATCCCGGTTACAAGTTGCTGATTTCAACCTATAGAACCAAATCCGCCGAGAATCGGATCATATCTGCTCAGATGATTGTAAACTCCATACTTTTGTTGGTTAGATCCAGGTTTTTGCTGGTTAAATCATCATTTTTCATGATTGAATCCAATTGTTTATCGATTTAAGCCCCATTTTGCCAATTAAATTTCTATTTTTGCAGGTTAACTACCTCCGCGGTTGGTTTATATATGTTTATATTATCCCCAACTGTCCTTGTTGGTCAACTATCCTTTATGTAGGATCACTCCAACCTCAGTACTTGGAGGATCACCCCACTTAATAAGTGGTTAATAACCATACTTATAAGCCATTTATAGTTGGGATAATGCAACTGAACTGATCCTTTCCATTGGTCCATTCGCTCAGGTATCTACGTGCGGACGCCGATGTGTCGGCCCAAACCTCCCTAGGCCTTGAGNCCCTAGGCCTTGAGCCTTCGGCGATCCTGTGAAAACAGCAGCGTTTGAGCTGCCGAGTGCCATGGGTGCTTTTCGTTGTTAGGTCTTGTGTGACCTTGTGATATCCAGTTGATCTCATTACATTCCTTTTGCAACTGTTGGCGATTGATCTCTGTTGAATCCGCTCCAGTGTCAGCTACGCTGCAGATACCCCAATTCTTAAAAACCACCCAAATGGGTTTGTTTGGAAAGTACGGGAAAACCCTGAAACCAGTGGTTTATCATCATTTCCCCTATCCAAATTCCCATCTTAGAAGTTTTCTTATCTCTAAACTTGGGCTCTGTCCCAATGAATGTCGGTTGGAATCCTGGCAGGCCAACGCCCTGAAAAACCCTGAGTTTCATCTCTGGCATCTGGCAGGTGTTCACCTGAATCAAGGTGTTCATGGATAAAATGCACCTAACATTGATGTTATCATGGCTAAAACTGTATGGGTCAATGATTTATGTTCTCATGGGAGCTAAGTTGATAACTCAGAATATAGTAAGTCACCTGAATTCCCATCAACTCACTTCTTTGCATCTCCTTTTCATCGGAATTTCGATTCAACCCATTCACCTGCTCTTCGCCCGCCTGTCTCTTCTTTCCCCGGTAGACTTGCCGGTTTGGCCTCGGTGAAGCCAGGGAAACGCACCACTGGTCCAGATGGGATATGTAATACATCATGATACATCAATGGATGTAGCAATAATTAGGAATACATCATGAATCCCAGTTTGAATGGGCTTCACATCCAAGTGATATTGGTGATTTCTAGTGATGATCCCTCCAGTTGGAATGCCAAAACATCAGCCGCATCAGCCGAGTGCCCCTGCATCCCCTCGATGCGTTTCAGGAGGCCACCACCTACGTCACTCTCAACTGGGGTTGGGAACGCTTTGGACCCTAATTTGTGGTGATTTCTAGTTGTAAATCATTCATGTTTGGAAGGGGGATAATTTTGATCAACAACCACCCACCTAAGGCTTTTGCATCAGGTGGAACAAGAATACAAGACACACATCACATCATCAACTGCTCTTTGGTTGAAATCCTCTCGATGGTGTTGATCCATGGCCCCTTCAAAATCTTCAAACATCACTCAGCCAATGCGGCTGCTATTTCAAGCCCTCAAGTCCTGGGATTTGCCAATCCATCTTTAGTGGCTGAATCCCACGTTGCTGGTGAAATCCGACTCTTTGTTGCTGCAATCCCCATACTCTTGACTAAAATCCCAAGTTTTCTTGGCCAAAACGCCTGTGAGATTGTTTTCCACATCCCATTTTTGTTCCGCAAAATCACCAGTTCTGTTGGTAAAATCGCCATTTTTGTTGGCCAAATGCCCCGTTTCCACTTTGCTCAACAACCCGTGTGCGCCTTTGCCGCCTCGGCCCTCATCGACATCTTCCCGGAAGTCGTCTCGCCACTGGCCGCCGGACCTGGGCAGTGATCATTCGCTGGCTACAGCAACTGGCTTGAATTGAGCCATGAAAATTGACCGCTACTATTTCGGTCTGGGGCGCCATAAGTGGTTTCACAATATGTGGAAGATAGATATCGCATGATAGAGCTGGGATATACTGCAGAAATATGATCAAATATGGAGATTAGAATGATCTGATTGGGGGTCAGAGCCTGTGATTTTCTCGCGGGCGTGAACAAACATGAATGCAGCTATCTTGATGCTTACCGGGGGTGACAAGGGTTCGATCTATAGCCCTGCTGCTAACCATTATTCCTCGCTTCCAGGATCATCCAAGCGGGGGCATGAGAGCAATTGGGAGATAGATGGATATCCCCCAGCTGCAAAGCACACTTGGGTGAACCCAATTGCAAACCATACCCAAGTTGACTAGTCTGCTGAAAAATACATACCCAATGACAACCACATTTTGTGCTTTTCCAAAAGCATCTCCATTAGCGTGGTAAATCCAATAATGAACCGTCCCCAATATTACCATTAAAAAGTCAATGGGTGGTAAAAATCGGTTTCTATGTGGCATTGGGTTTGTCACCTCATCCATTCTCCTCATATTTTGTGGGTTAAAACACCGTAAGATCCCAAAATTCAGCAGTCGAATTCCTATGATGGTTGTAAGTTGTTTATTATTGGTTTTTCCCAGCTATGACCCATCCCAACAGCTGGGCCCCCGCACTCCCCGCGCCCAAACTGACGCCCTTCCGTGAAGCCCGCGTCCAAATCGACGCCTGCGGTGGGTCAGCGGAAGAACCCGAAACCTGCAAGGACTTCCCAGGGCCCTAGCTTTTTTGATGTGTTCATATTTGTTCATGGGTCCATGAATCAAGAAATGGATCTCTAGGGATTTCAATAGTGAAAATAAACTGCAGGGGCCTTCATATGCCGATTCTCTTCTTGATTCAGATAGGTATGGATCACTTCACTCTGGCACTGGCACCCTAGTTTCACACTGAAATAGTTTGTTGTTGTGGCCAAAGACAAAGATTGTACCATAGGTATTGACCCATCCCCATCCTGATTCTGGAGACGCGAAAGCCAATCTTGATATGGAGTGTTTTCTCCCCAAGTTTCGCGTCCGCTTGTTTGAAGGGAAAGCGTACTGTGAATGCAAGAAAAAGAGTTCTTGCCCACATTGGTTACCCCCAACAAGTAAACTAATTTTTGGAGAAAAAACTGCGCTTCAAACCCTTTCTGAATGGAAATAGCGTAGTTTCCTGTAGATTTTCCCGGGAAAAGTGCGGGTGGTCTCAGCTGAGCAGCGTATGACGCGATCATCGAAGGTGATCTTGTTCCTTGCACAGGGGGGGGTGCCTTGGAAGTGATGTTCAATTGGGTGTTCCTAATCTATTCCTGATTCTTGCTTGAGATGGTGCGAAAAGGTCAAAACAACTTCCTCATAGATTCCCTAAAGGAATGTATTTGCCAATTGGAAAATGAAAAATAACTGTGATTGAGCAAATCCAACTATTTCTAAGAATAGATCTTTGTGGCTGGGACACTGTCCCCGGAAATCAACATGCGATCTCTGATGAAGCAGTAGATATATGATGCTCTTCATCTCGTCTAAAGGATGACATGGACCAAAACATCCGCATCCCAAGATAATTCAGTGCAATTCATGCACATGGTGGCCATAGCATGAACAAACAGGATAATGTGCGGAGCTTCCGATTGCACGCTCTTCAAATGGGAAAACGCCGTTGATGTTGCCCATACAATGGCTAGGAGGCTGACTAAGATGTTTGCAAGCTGTTTCCAATGTCAAAAAACCACAGTTTTGAGTCATAGCCATTTTCCTCCGACACCGAAACCACGGCGGTTTGTCCGTCTTTTCATCCCAAGGTGCAACAAGTTCACAGCCTCCTTCGCTTGCTCCTGGGGTGAGGTGGCCAAGTGGCTGGCCCTTGGGCCCAGGTATAAGAGGTTCCCTCACTGACACTCCCCAAGTGGCCCACTAAGACGCTGGCATGGGTGTAGTACTCCACGAAGCAAAAGCCACAAGGATATTTGTCTCTTCTGTTTAGACCTGCGGAACTGGGGTCCAGCAAACATTTTTGTCCTGGGATCTTCTGGAAAGGGGCTACAACCATGCCCCAAAAAGTGGGGCTTGCAAAACATTCCAAATGGCCGTGCCTGAAATTTCACCGAAACCCCAACAAGATGGAATAGAAACATATAACAATTTAACAAGATGGTCTATATGGTCTGAAGTCTGAAGAATGACATCCCTCCAATAAAAACTGCCGTGGTTCCATCCCCAAAAAAAGCAGGGTGGAACCGCCTGCTGCCCTACACACACAAAAAAAAAAGAAATCAAGACGAGGCGCCCATGATCACACGCTTGATGTCACCACACTTGGAGAACAGAGCGTAGACCTGCTCCTGCCAGGATTTTGGAAGGTCAATCCCTTGGGACTATTGGAATGGGAGGATGGATATCCATTTACCATCGATTTTACTGCAAAAGCTAAGGTACCAGTGTTTTGACCCACACACAAATGGTTCAGTGGGCCGTGGTCAAGACACTCGTAGTGAACAGCTGGAAGCAGATTCATCACAGAGCCTGGATCAAGTTTTGAAAATAATCATCCAGCTGCGGACCACAGATTGGCTCATTCACTCTATTTTTCAATCCAAGATTTCAGCATGTATTTGGTCTCAAACATCCAAACTTCCCACATCAGAATCAATCATTCCAAGACCTTCATACTTCGCTCAAATTCTGGCTTCCCGATATATGTAGATATTTCCCATATATGTGTTCCCATCCTTTGTGGTGTTTGGTCGGCCTTTGGTTGACCAAGTTTTGACTCATCATGCATCCTCGCAACCATTCCCTGCCGAGCCGGTCCTCTCGGGTGCAGAAGGCCATATTTCCCACATAAACGGTGCGGGTCACTTTGATGGCCTGGCTATGTAGCAACCAAAGTTGACCGTGCAGAATCTGAGGGAGATTGCACCCGTAGAACTTGGGAAGCCACCAACAAAAACTGAGGGTTTTAACCGAAAAGTTGCGACCTGACCATCACACAGGGAGTTCATTCTGCGTATCGAAATGATGTATTTACAAGAATAATTATATATGGAGATGTTTCCATCAAATATTAGGAACTGTGACCCATGAAATGTGGATATCAGGCAAGAAACAATTTGGATACCAGCGATCAACCAAAGGCACCAGCTGGGTCAAAGCTCGAGACCTATTGGAAATTTTCCATGGATGGCTATTTCGGCCCCTCCAGGATGTATGCAGAGTATATGAAGCGCACATGCCATCATGATGTTATGTAAGAAATGTCCATTTCCCCTACTGTGATGCGTCAGGAAAATACACAATTCGGTGGCAGAGTTGGGTAAAGACTATTTTGCTATATTTTGTTGCTGTATGGAATTATTGACCTGTTGTCCTATCTTTTCGTTCATCCAACCTGCAGTTGATCAGTGCTCTTTTGACCCATCCCTTTGATGCTTCTAAGCTTTCTCACCAGTTAGCAACCGGCATCATTCTCCAGCATGAACTCTCTGGGAGACATCCTCAAAACATCCCAAGAAGACCTTCCTGTTGCAAGACCTTCAGCGATGCCATGCCTCTGCCCACTTTTTGGGATTGTAGCCAGACTTCTTGTCCACATACAAGACCTGCCTGGTCGAGTTGAAACATCATGACGACCCTTCGGGGCAACTGCTTCGGAGCTACAAAACCAATGGTGTTTTCCTGACCAAAACATCCATTATCACGAATAAATGGGTACTGTGTTCTTGGACCCCAACACCATCACCATCCATTTTTGAGCATCAAGAATATAGTCCCATCATTATTTTCAGGTCACTTCGGCCAAAATTCAGACCAGAAATGACTCACGAAATCTGTGGATCCAGCAATGCTTCCCCCAAGCTGGGCGTGCAGGCGGAGCCAGTTCCTGGTAAAGATGCGCCATGGCACCGGGCACCGCGCCACTTCAGTGGGGGAACTTGCAAACCATCTTGGGGACGTTGCATTGGTAATGAGCTAGTTGACCATGATGCATCACCAATCATGTTGCGATGTGGCCTTGTAGAAAACCGGGTGCATGTGACTATCAAAACGGGATGCCACAGCTAGGATTGCATTGTTGGCTTCTCTGCCGCTTCCAGTGACGGCCCAAGCAGCTCATTCATTGGGCTGGTCCGGTTTTCATGGCCATATCGATGACTTTTTTGGGGCTAACCCAGTAATTCATTGACTAAGCTCTGTCAGTCCAGGGTCAACGGCATGTCGATGTTTGGTATGATCATGCCATTGCGGAATTTCCTCTCTTGAGCCAATGCGGAAAGGGACAAAAAGAAGATTTGCAGTGGTCAACTTGGAACCTGGCCATGACCCTTGAATTTGGGCGGAAGCTTTTGACCCAGAAATGGCAGGTGAATCTTGCAAAACAGGGATGATGACTCGGAAACCAGATACGCCATGTATGCGCAAATTGTTCAGCCAACTGCTGCAACATTGTTCTCACTTCCCCAAGAGTTGAGCAGCTTACCCATGTCGTGGCTAGGAAACCTCGACACCCGGCAAGCAATCATCATTTAGGGCTTCTAACCTCACTTTTGAAGTTCAATACCTGCAGATATTTGGTGGCTGTTACACCTTCAAGTGGTACTGATGCCTGCTATACCGCACATTTGATGCTTGATGGACAATTTAGTTGCTATACCCATCCACCAACACAGGCAAGGCTGGATCCCAGTTCCACTTTCGAAGCCGAGGACTTCGATATCTTGAGTTTCTTGAGCCATTCCTGCTTCCACGGGGTTCTACGGGTTCCAGCTGCTCACCACCCTCAGCACCCATTTTCCATCCGCGCAGCTGCGTGTCGCCTCAATGTTCGATGATGCCCTTGTATGGCCCGGGGATGGGGGAAGATATTTGAGGTGTTAAGCCATCGAAAATAAGGATTTAAACTTTAAACCATCAGAAATATCGACTTTCAAGCAAAAGAAACGGGATGAGCCAGCAGAGGCAGTTGAGCCACTCTTCCCAGCAAAAGTATGAAAGTCAAGTGGGATCATCCTATTGAATTAGAATTGCTGGGGATGGAATACAAAATCTGTCTTTGACATTTTTCAACCGCCAACCACTTCTATCTTCTGTGGTTCTGTCTAATGTCTCTTTTCTCAGAAGAGTTGCCGAGGTTAGATTCCCTTTACAAAGCTGATTGTTAAAGTGGTCAGGATATACTTTAAAGATAAGACTTGGTAAAACATGGCAAAACCAACCAAAAATGCGAAACATCACCAAAGTGAAAGCCAACGATTCGCCAGTCGGTTTGCCCATTAGCTTCATTATTGTTCGCTCAACTCCTTAAGGTCAAAACAAATTGGAACCACCAGACAGATCCGTCTGAAGTTAACCGTCTAGAACTTCCAAAACCGAACACATCTGGGCGCTTTCAAGCCAAAGTGCTGTTGGTACCAGCGTGAGGCGCTCGGAATCCTTCCCTGCAATTCACTCCCCATGCTGCAGGCGCACTAAAGAAAGTCGCGTCTTCATGAATGAAGTCATACTGCCAAGATAAAGGGATGGTAAATAAGGAGGAAATTGCACATTCTGTGCGCAACTTGATATTACTTGCTGTAGTGGGGAGGTTCCGGGTCACCAGAGGTAGAATCCGAGAGATTTTGAGAGTTGGCCCGTTTGAATTCTTTTTGAGCCAAACCAAGCAGAGAAGGTGAAATCATCAGGAAATCCTCCAGTGGCCCAAAAAGTCTCATGGGTAGATCCGACAGGATCAGTGATGTCTCCGTTTCAACGTGTCGTACAACAAGACTACTGGTGCTGACCTGCCCGCTGCAAGGACTTTTCATCTGGGCACATGTGAGCTGTTCGTCTATGGCAGCACCACTTAGCGGATGCTCTCGCATTGTCCGGAGATTGGTCATCTTGCACGTTGTGACGCTATGAGCCTGGCAATCCCAGCAGTTGGGTCGGATCTGCTTTTCAGCAGCCCCCGATGTTTCAACTGAATAAGCCCAGCGACAGTAGCTGAATTTCAACAGCTTCTACCCAGCCCATCCATTCAAAGTTCTAAGTGCTTATTGCCTCATCCGTTCTCCCTGTGTCTTGGATTTGAATGGATATGATACCAGTAGTACCGCACAAGGCGGTGGCGGAAGTTTCAGGAATAGCAAACTATAGGAGAGGTGAGTTGATGGGATGCAAGAACGGCAGAACGAACCCACTCATTGATCGAAAGGTGGTTGGAGCGTCGGCCTATCTATCTGTCTATCTATCTGCCTGCCTAACTAACTGACTAACTAACTGCCTGCCGAACTAACTGACTAACTGACTAACTGACTAAGTGACTGACTGACTGACTGACTGACTGACTGACTGACTAACTAACTAACTAACTAACTAACTAACTAACTAACTAACTGACGAACTGACGAACTGACGAACTGACGAACTGACTAACTGAGTAACTGACTAGCTAACTAACTAACTAACTAGCTGACTAACAAACTAACTAACTGACTAACTGAGTAACTGACTAACTGACTGACTAACTGACTGACTAACTAACTAACTGACAAACTAACTAACTAAGTTGTTAATCTGTTAAGTTGTTCAGTTGTTAAGTTGTTCAATTGTTAAGTTGTTACGTTGTTAAGTTGTTAGTTCAGTTAGTTAACTGACATCTCAAAATTTGCTTAAAATCCTCAGTTTTTGACGCTTTTGACTTCCAAATGTGCTTCGCGCCACAACGCCGTCCACTTTTTCCACATCTCAACTTCCAAAAGTGGTCCGAGCATGTGGTGTTTTTACGATTTTCACTTCCAAATGTGCTTCGCGCCACAATGCCGTGCACTTTTTCAACATCTCAACTTCCAAAAGTGGTCCGAGCATGTGGTGTTTTTACGATTTTCACTTCCAAATGTGCTTCGCGCCACAGTGCCGTGCACTTTTTCGACATCTCAACTTCCAAAAGTTGTCCGGCCGTGACAGTTTTTAACACTTTTTACTTCCAAATGTGCTTCGCGCCACAACGCCGTNGTGCACTTTTTCGACATCTCAACTTCCAAAAGTTGTCCGGCCGTGACAGTTTTTAACACTTTTTACTTCCAAATGTGCTTCGCGCCACAACGCCGTGCAGTTTTTCCACATCTCAACTTCCAAAAGTGTTCCGAACCCGACAGTTTTTAACACTTTTTACTTCCAAATGTGCTTCGCGCCACAACGCCGTGCACTTTTTCCACATCTTAACTTCCAAAAGTGGTCCGA
>BGPT01001791.1:0-28705 GCA_003297045.1 Symbiodinium sp. clade C Y103 | reverse complement strand
TGGACAATGTCTCATGATGCAAAAATCTTGCGGTGTGGGCGGCCACCCCACGCGAAGCGGGGTGAATATGTGGGTAGTTCTTGCCGTGTCTTGCTAGTCTCTGACGTTGATATGTCTGATTTTGACCCAACTCTGTTCTCTGCACGGCCAAGGCCCTGACGGTGCGCGGAAGCGCTTGAAGCACTTGAAGGTACCAACGTGAAGCTTCCTCCCCCTCCTTGGCATGACTTGCTGCCAAGGCATGCTTAGTACTTCTGCAAATCCAATGTAAACTACTAGGGGAACTCTGAGACAGACTTGTCTTGGGCATGGTGAAATGTAGAAAACCCAATAAAGAACCAACTACTTATGTCCAAATATTCCTAAACACCATCACAATTGGACTTATCATTGGATTTACCACATTTTCTGAACGGCTCATTGCTCAGCATGGCTGCAGAGCGTCCTGCGGAGCTGTTGCCCAAACCACCTCTTTGATGATTTGAAGCACGTAGAGAAAGAGCGTAAGCCCCCCGAAAAGGAGAATAGCTCTGCCAAGACCTCAAACATGACGCTTGCAGACCAAATTTTGACTCAACAGGATGAACGGACTTCAATGGATTCCAATTGCTCTCAAACTGAGATAAAAGGCACGACTTCAATTTGTTCCCTTTCCGGGCAGTGAGGTCTTCACAACCGGCCTGTGCTCTCGAGCACTTTCGGTGTCAAAATAAGTTGGGTTCCTTTTTGCAAGGCGGTTTCGATGGCTAGGCGACGCATGTAGTCCACATAGAGGAACCTCGTTGAGATTGTGAGAAACAAAGCCAGTGCACCGGCTGTGATGAGCAACGTAGTGAACTGAGCCAATAAGAGACTAAGTTTCAGGTGGCAGCAATACTGATGGATCAATACTTGCGGGTCAATCTTTGGGGGGATGAATATCCATTGGCCATCTAGTTTGGTGTTCAATCTTTTAAACTTCTGAGGCAGGTACACACAGCTGGCCGTCATGGCGAAGACGGACAAGGCCAAAGTGGCCAACAGCAACGCGTCGGAAGTGGAAAAGGAAGCGCAGGGATCACCAGTCATCCTCAGCATCCGGGTGCTCCCAACGAGATACAAAGGTGGAAACTGGATAGATCCAGAGGTAAAATGACAAGTGGTTCCCCACCTTGTTGCTATCATTTGCCCAAGAATGAGTTGGAGCAACCCTGAGCGAATCTTGTGAAAGCCACAACTCCTGAGCAGTGTAGGGCTGAGTCATAATCACCAATAATTATCCCTGTCAACTTTCAGCAAAGCTTCAAGATCCTAGCGACCAAGATCTTCTGGAATCCAGCAAAGCCAACCTCAATGATTTGCACTAGCCATGTGTCGACACGGAAAGTCATTGAATCATTCTAGAATATTGTATTGTAGATGATGCACACACTGTGTTCTTCAAAGAATCTGATGGAATATTCAAACAGTTGTATAAGAAGGTGAAATCGAAAACATGTTCAAAGTGGGTGAGTCCAGGAAGAAAACGACCAGGCCATCATTTCAATTTCCGCAGGATCTTCAGCAAAATTGCTATGCCAGCAGCATGACTGCTTAAAGATTGGAAGGCTGTTTTGTACCAGGCAATCGGCTGCAATTTTTCATCTGCAAAGCCTCAATGGAGCCCCTGTTCTGCAGGGGGGAACATGTTGATTGCCATCACATGCAAAGTTCACTAGTTCAAAAGAAGATCAATGAACCATTTACCAAACGTGTAAGAAGCGATTTCAAAGGTTAAAGCAGCGTTGCTGTGTCCAAACCGGCTTGTGGTCTGTGATGAGGTGTGCTCTCAATTTGGCTCACATTGAATTCAGAAAGCCCATGTCAAACAGAGTTCAGCTAAAAGCAGACTGTGTCCGTTTAAGCATGAACTTTTCATGTCTGAACATTCCCTTCATAGCTTGGTGGTCCCTCTTTCAAAGATGGAGTGGCCTGCGCCATCACCGTCTATACGTAGTTCCTTCGGCATCCACAACAAAATGCCAACCTTGTTCGATGCAAAATCGCGACAAACTGTTGCGACACATGCACGGAACATCAGAACTCATCAAGTCAAATCGAGGGCTCACCCACATCGATCTACATCCAAGCAGGTTGAAATTCTATGATTCTACTTCTGTCAAAGCACAAACTCAAAAACCCTACTCTTTCAGGCAAGACTGAGGCATAACATTACTCTGGCCCTGACACTTGCTGTATCTATACTTAACTTCACTTAAACAGTCCTTTTGCGTCCGCTTGTTCTTGTCTGTCTTTGTCGTGAAAATGTGTTTGCTGCGAAAAAGGATGCAAAGCAAATCGATTAACATGTCGTGACTGTCAACGACCAATCTACATGCTCTTTCAATGCCGCGCCACCACCAACAATACAGATAGCCCCAGCCACAGATAATCCAAAGGCCTCGAGATTCCAGAAAAATCTCACAAAGGAGCACTTCTTGCGTTCTGCATATTCTTCAACCTATGGGATTGGCATGTATACAATATTTATACAAATATATACAGATATTGCCATCTCCTGTGAGTTTATAGAACTTTAGAATTTTGTTTCCTCTCCATTGACATCACCTCGACAGGGGGAAGTGAAAATGACCACATGACAAGCACGATACCCTTTGTCTTGGTCGTTTGATCGAATCAGACATACACTCACCATAAAGGTTGATCATGTTGTTTGTGCACACAAGCAATGGACAGATGCTGGCATCTCCCTCACAACAGTTACAGCTGCATGCTACCCTCTTCACAAAGCACGTTGTGGTTTGAAGCCACTCGCAAAACCAATCAAAACGATCCAAGTCCTTCCACCTATGCCCTATGCCATTTCCAGCGTATACACTAGTTTGCTCACCATTTGGTGCAAATGTGGCTCCGAAACAGGTTGGTAATCATCAAGGGGTTCTCAGGGCTTACCCTCTGGTAATCAAACATGGCAATGGAAAATACCTCATGTATGGATGATTTTCCGATTGATACCTCCATTTATAGGGGATTTCTCAGGTTGCCATGAATGACTACCCAAGGGTATAATTTGAACCATGCCCTACGTCATTGGTGGCCGAGGCACAACAGGATGCCCTTGGTGGCTTCAAAGGTGTCGCCCCAGGTGCGATCACAGCCTTCCTGTGCAGTGAATTGATGGACTCCACTTGCTAACACCAACAGTTCCCAAACAGGGCAACCCTTTGAAGTGCAGCAGCCACATAGAAAAACGATGAAAAACGTGTGCAATTCAGAAAACACTTCGGCCTTTCGAAGACTGCAACGAGCTGAAAATGCAGATTCACCTTGTTTAAGCATTGTTTCGATCCTTTCATGTTGGTTTCCGCTTTCCAAGACAAATTGGAGACCTGTCCTCCACTTGATCATCCTGCTGCGCCGTCACATTTGGCCCCGGCACACGCGACACATTTGGCTCCGCCACAAGTGACACATTTGGCTCCGCTACGCGTGTCGCATTTGGCCCGGCCATGCGTGACGCATTTGGCCCGGCCACACGTGTCAGGTTTGGCTCCGCATTTGGCACGTCCGGTTCCAAGTCGATCAAATCAGCAACTGGTCGGACAGCCGTCGATCTGTGCAGGGAGAAGACCTCAGCAGGGCTTGAAAAAAAAAGGTGCAGCTGTCCAAGTGACTGAGCGCTTGGAAATGATTCAGTCGGAGTTTCTCTATCCCTCTCCATGCCTGCATCAGTTTCCAGCATCTTCATTCGAATGTTTTGTTTCACGTGGTCAACACATTTATTATACTAGATGACTACATGCTGCTAAAAGCAGAAAAAAAAAAAAACAATCATCTCCACTTTGGCTACATCTACTTAGACCCGTGCTGGTTTGAAGTCAAGTGTGCCAATTCCTAGCGTCTGCTTCGGATACAAAACAATCACATTTTAGTGGTTCTAGAGAACAAGTCTTCTATACTTGTTTTGCACACAGGTTGCCTTTAGATTTCCTGTGATCGGCCACGGCACTATGACGATCCGCACCGCCTTCCAAACGTTCATGCTACCTTTTCAGGCACAACGAAAGGCTTGGAAACTCAACTGCAACGGCAAGAGCTGAAGACAAGTGTCCACGTGATTGCTGGTTGTGCCATGTTTGCCGCTTGGTAAACAAAACCCCAAAGGTAATGCAGCACCAGCACAGCAAGAAAACGAGTTCAACCCCTTGCCATGCCTGGACGACATGCTCACGATGCCAAACTAGACATGGATTGTATTTCCCAAGCGTTCATTTGTTTCGAACGCTCAAATCGGTTCTTGAGCCAAATGAGTGGTGCATATACCGCGCGGACTGAATTGGATGATGTTCCCTTTTGTTGAAATGGTTTGGTGCATCTGCTTCTGCAACTAAAAGTAGGCAAAGTGCCATTGTTAAGAAAGACTCATGGAAAACCATTGCTTTTGAAGGCATTGTGCGAATTGGTTCACCCAACTCGATGTGTGTGTCTTTTGTGAAGGTGCAGTACACAGCGCAAATCAATCGGTTACGCCGCTGATGTTTGGTACAATCATGAAAAATACTTGGCAGGACTATGTTTCATGAATTCAGTGCAGCAATCACTTTCATGTAGTCCCTGCACCACTTTCTTCATGCCCCTATGCCAGGATCCTTTTTTGCGGGTATTTTGTGAACAGGATAAAATGTGAATCGCACCGGACAAAATTTGGGATGCGCAATAAACATGATTGGAGTCACTTTGCTTTTGAATGCTGGATCAAATCTGCATCTGCTTGCCATGTTGCCATGTTTTGTAAATATAATGCATTCGGTCAAACGCAGGATCTACACCTTTGCCAGGCAAGATGGGATCGATGCTGCCCTGGCAAAACCAACCCATCTTACACTGACATTCTTAGCTGAATGTGGGCTGCGGCATCCGCAAACATAGAAGTGATGGGGCCAAGGCATGTGCTCTTGCTGGTTGTTTCACATGGGTGACGAAAAAAGGTGATAGAAGGGGCAGCCAGGTGCTGGAGAAGATGAGAGGCTTCAAACAAGGCCAGCATGCTTGAAACCTCCAGGCAGCTCCACTACTGTAACTGCTGCCGTGGCTGCAAAGGGGACAACCCACTAACCAATCATCATTTAAGGGTGTCCACCCTCACTTTTTAAGTTCAACATCGGCATATATTTGATGGTTGTTGCCCGATCAACGGGTATTATACAATGGCTGTGATTATACAAAGCATATGGCGTGTCACTGTTTGATCGTTGATGACCAAATACCGAAATACACCATTGTTGCTATAGATCACTACATAGATATGGAAATACACCATTGTCGCTATATCCATAGACCAACACTCCGCCGACTTCGCACACGGAACGTCGCAACATTTCTTCACCGGTCATATCCATCGGCACGCTGCTCCAGTGCCGTAACTTTGGTGGCCCACTTCACCAAGGACAGGGCCAGCTGCTTGTCGCCTGAGGCGAGACATTGGAATGGGGTTACCCATTGGAATACTTGGGATTTAACAATCCCAAATTGGGATGTCATCGTGAAAATTTGGATTTCACCAGCAAGGCATTTGATTGAACCATCGAACCTTAAATTTGATCTGTAAAAATCCGGAGTTACAGAGCCAGTGGAGCCAGCTGAGGGACCCTCCACTAAAAAAGAAGGCATGAAAGTCAATCGGGATAATACCCCCATGTGTTTGGATGGAAAATGAAACCATGTTTTCGCAGCCAAGCACTTCAATGCTTGTTTCTCAGAAGCATAGCTGACCAAAATGGCGAAACATGAGCTCATGAATTCCAACCATTCACCAGTAGGTGTTTACCCAGTAAATCCATCGTTGGTGAATCTCTCCAAGCTTTGCCGGCACCATGGCTCCGATTCCAGTTGTTTGCTATAAAATTGTCGAGCGGGCTACATCCCCATGTTTGGATACGAAATGTCCCGTCTTCGTGGTGAAATGGGTTATATACCCTCTGCTAATTGAACAGTTTGCTATTGAAAATGGCCATAGATATAGTTGATTTACCTTTGAAAAATGGTGATTTTCAATAGTTATGTTACTTTACCAGAGGCTCATCCCACTGGTTCCATCAAAACCTGCACCCCGGGGTAGAAAACCAAGGCTTCCACCCATGCGTTCGATGACCAAATCTTCCAGTTGCGTCTGGCAACGGCAACGTGGTTTGCAGTGCTCAAAATGCCATCCATTCACAACGGTTGGTCGATACAAATATGGACAACGGGCCACAAACCGGAAGACATAATCTTTATAATCCGAAAATGAATGTACACCACGAATTCTAACTTATACATGACACCCCTCACCAAAAACTCATCAACAAGGATTCTGGTCATTGCTCACATGCCGGAACCCATGCCCGAGCCAGTGGTTTTGAGTGTTTGTGCGGTCAGTTTTTAAAAGCACCTTTATAACTCCGTTTTGCTGCTTTAGATCCTCATGCTCTTGGTCTAAACCTCCATTGTTTGGCGTGAAAAAAAATTCAAGAACCTCCTGGTGTTCTCCTTTTTCATCACCCACCACACAAAAAAATCAAACAAAACCACAGGAAGGGCCCATCAGTGAGATTTGGTTAATTCATCACCATAAAATCCTAGTCTTCCACAGTCTTCCTACATATTTTCCGAGGTTTTCAACCCACCACCCGTCTCCGCCGGCCTCGCCATCCGCGTAGCGCCCAAAGCAGCTGGTGGCGTTCGGCGTCAGCGCATGGTGCGCCACTGCCAGTGCGCCCTCGGCGGAGCTGCGGAGAAGCAGGAGGCCTCGGCGCAGGATGGGGTATGGTATGTCAAACAATGGCAAGAAGAGTAAGCATGATGATAGTAGGAATAATGGTACTAAAACAAGAAGAAGAAGAAGAATGAAGAAGAAGAAGAAGAAGAAGGAAGAAGAAATAGTGATAATTATATAATAGCAATGAAACGGCAATGACACTAATAATGAGTATTGTAGTAATAATAACGACAATAATGATAATGATAATGATAATGATAATAATGAGTTGGTGAGTTGCGGATGGATAGTTTTGACCAAGCCAATTGGGGATTCAAGCTCTATATATCCCCTTCCTCCATGTTTGTATACGTTGGGCACGTTGGGTATAGTCTTGTTGGAGACATCCTTTCAGGATGGTTTGGTGAGATTGGCAGCCCGAAAAAGGTGATGAATGGATTAGTTTAAGCACTGCAAATGGTCCTACCATTAAAATGGTTCAATATTTGGTGTACATAGATTTGGGTGGAAAATGGTTTGTCTGTTTTGGGGTTAAAGGGCATGTTGCAGGAAAACCTGATTTATACCATTACAAAGCGGGGGCGTGCTGTTCACTTCACTTTCACTCACTTAGAGGGAAAAAAAACTGTATCCAATATTAGGAGGTGATGGATTTGCCGATGGTTTCATGAGGCATGCGGTATGCTTGGACAGTTTTGAGAAAGTTGGGTTTGTGATGTTTGCTGATATGGCTGGCGAGTTGTTTGATGATGACAAGTTGATAAGGCATTTGGGTGGGTCTACTCACCGAAAAACTATTCGCAAAAACATATATGTTTCTTGAGGGGCAAAATAACTCGGTGCTGGTTTGATGATGTGGTTGGGGTGTTTTGCTGGGGATATGAGATTGAAAATACCATTGCTGAGGTGTTTGATCTTGATTGTTTGATTGTGATGACTTGATCACGATGGTTTCATGATATGTTTGGGACCATGTTAGTTTTGCTTGACGATGCTAGGTTGCTGCTATGGTCAATGGTTGACAAGATCTTTTGGTGGTATGTGTAGTTTCAACCTGGTTGAACAATGTGTGCTGCGTGGGTCAATATCAAATAATGTGGCTAAAACAATCATCCATAAACCATCCCCAATTTCACTCACCATCAATTCACAGGATTCACAGGTGGTATATTTGTAAACCATTCCAACAATCATAAACCCCCAATTTCACTCACCATGTTCATCTATAGGTGGTATAAATGTAACCATTCCCAGTCATGGCTGGCATGGCATCCGTTGTGTTACCCACAAAACGAGCCGCATTTTTTCATGCCGAGCCGCGGAGCGGTTTGGTCAAGGGCCACAGCCAGGGGGACAGGGTATGCCTGTGCCATCGAGGCGTGGGAGCAGGTCCCAGGTGGTTTGTGGGCATCGTGTCAATATGGGATGGTTAGTTATAGTAGTTGTAGTAGTTCAGATTGTAGTAGCCATAAAATCCAATTCTGTTCAATGTGAATGTAGTATAATGGTTACATAAGTAGATCATATAACATTATATAACTATCATAACATATCACAACCCATCTCCCAGGGCCTGGTTGTTGGGATTCTGGGCATTGATCATTTCCCGTCGTAAATCCGAACTGTCCACCAACTGGAATCTGGCCACCTACAAGGCTACGCTGCTGAGTATGGACCAGCTAACCCCGTGATAACCCTCATCATAACCAGAGATTGCAATGGCTCTCAAGGGATTCCCGGCACCCACAATGGCCACTGCAATCCCATTGCCGGTGTCGGTCCGAAGACACTTGTAGGGCACCAGGCGAAAACCATCAAACTTCTTCTGGTGCTTTAAAGGTTGCAAAATGAAAGGGAAGCGAAGCGAATGATTCTATAATCAGGCTATCGCAATTGACCTGGTTGAGACTTTTCATTCCCATGATTCACAATGTTCATTTACCAGGAATATTCCAGAATTGGTGTGTTCAGAATACTAAATGCACATAGACTACTAGAGATGAATTTAAGATTCCAACCAATTGATATCATATTCAGCTCAACCTGAGTAGATCTGTGACCTCCCAACCTCCCAACCTGCCGATCCGATCTCGCTCCCCCACCTGCCCAAGTCCGTGTCCACCATCCCAGGTGTGGCACAGTGGCAGAAGAGGCCGCCTTTGAACGCCAGGCTCTGGGCTCTCACCGAGGTCCTGACGGCTGAGTCCAGCAGTCCCAGGGATGGAAAAACCCGTGGAAAATGGCGAAAAAATGACAGAAATGCTGTGGTTCATCCAGGCTTCCTCTGAAAAAAAAGGTGCTTCGAAATATTTTCCCAGGAGTTACTTCGAGAATTGTGTCCAAATAATTTAGGGTTGATTCAGGGGTGGAAAATTGCTACAAGGTTCCGTGCGAATCCGGGGTTGAGGTTCCCCAAGGTTCACCGTGGCTACTCCATTCGTTTCCACGGCTACAGGATATTGGAAATGATTTCTCACTATGTCCCGCATCGTTCTACATTCCCATAATTCTGCATTATTAGTATGGTTGCTTAACATCCTCATGATTGTTTTGGTGAAATTCCCTTCTATATCACATGTATCATCACTTTGATGGTGAAAGTCCCATTTATTGCTTAGCTATCACAGAACTAAGTCCCATCATATGCCCGTTTCTTCAGCTCCCCCCTAAGGGCGTCTCCAGAGCATCAACGCCCGCTTGGAATCCGAGTACGCTGAGGCTTCAGGAACCTCCAGTACTCAAAGATGGCTGGCTGGAAAATCCCCCAACTAAATGGAGGTATATAGCTGGGAAAATCATCTACAGGGGGTTTTCCATTGTCACGTTTGATTGGCGAATTGATCCGAATTGGATAATTGGAGCCATCTCTACTAAAATTCAACGTGTTCCAATGTTTTTAGGTCAACTTGGTTTTAATTCCAGGAAGGATGGAAAGAAAAGAAGGACTTGAAACTCTTTGGTCGTTTGTTGATCCCCTGCGAAGTTAGTTGAACTTTTAGTGGATTGTGGGGCAAATCCATCTAACCCCTAAAAAAAACATGTAAAAATCAAGCGCATGCCTGCAATCCATCTAGCATATGTTGATATTTGGATATCAGTTCATCATCATATAGTTTCTTTGGTGGACAGTTGGACAATGTTGGATAACATTGTAAAATGTAAGAAGTGGATAGCCATGAAGTCCCATGAATATGCATGTACAACATGTACATACATATATATATATATATATTATATCATGTATGTACTTTATGGATGACATTTGGCAAGAGCTCATCTTATGTTGCGGTCGATTACCTGACATTCCGGCATAAAGAGTTTGGGACGCACCGGTCTGCAAGGAAACTTGGTACCGTCTACAATCCAGATCCTCATGTTTAACAGAACAATCATCTGCAAATTTGTCGCGCAAAATTGAACGAACATGTTAAGACAGGTGGGTCACATTGGCTTCCTACCTGGCAAAGAAAAGGCTGCAACAGATTCCCGTGGCTGCCCCATAGTCTGCTCGCCTCTCCCTTTCCAATGGACTCCAACAGCTCCGCGTTGAGGTCAGATCTCTTCTCCAAACGGCTGGAGACGTGGACCACCCTGCGTGGTGACTCTTTTTGATTCGGTCACTGGGTTGCTGATGAGTCTTGTCAAGCGAGTACTGCTGTTCACCAGGGTTGCTCCCAACACCCCAGATAAAGGGGGAACATTGGCGAAATATTGAAGTAGAAGCACAAATGTTCCCCTCTTATGACAATGATTTAGCTACAATCGGTTGGAGGGACCCTGTTCATCCTTGGGTATCAACTTTGGAGCCCAGTCACCAAAAAATCTGCGCCTCACAGGGGAGTGCTGGTGCTTCTGTCGCAGGCGAGCCAATAACTCTGTCAACAAGAAAGGCCCCAGGAAGTTCGTCTGCCATGTGCAGTCAAAACCTGCACGACCGACGGCTTGGACGGGGGGACTTGGAGGCGACTGGTGCAAAGCTGATGATTTCAGGGGTTACCCTCTGATAATCTAACGCAGCCATGGAAAATCACAAGTTCCAGGTAAATCATCGACCTAAATAGGCCATGGCTTCCATAGTTATGTGATATTACTACAGGATAGCCAATGCTTTCCAGCCAAGCTTATATAATTAGTTTCACACCACCCTCACAGAGATCCAGAGAGTTCTACAGTCAGGGGCAGGTTGCAATCATAAGATTTTCGTGGGAAGGATGAAACACACTGGCAAGACCACAAACTTCAAAGCAAAGCAGGTCAGATATACAATGCATATCTATGTACATGTGTGTATTTGTATATATAATTTCTGATCATGTCATCATGATAATTATGATACAGTTCTTATACAATCATCACATGCCTTATACTTCCCAGTGTTGGCTCCTGCAAATGGCCACATCTTCCGTCGTTTTACCCAGCCCTGTTGCCTTTCGCAGAGCTGGCAGGGGGCGGACGCATCACCCCTGCATTGTTCACCAACCTGGGATTCACTTTGGCTACACGTAGGGAGCTATCCGCCCTAGTTGATTAATTATCGGGTAGCAATCTGTTACTCCACATAATAGTTACTATCTGCTTACTAGCATAGTTATTGTTGATTAATGATTATTATTAGTTAGTGATAGCTACAATCTGTTGAAATGGTAGCACTGGTTAACAGCTACGCATCATCCACTTTCAGCCGTCCACATCCTCAGGCCAGTGTCACCGGCCAGAAAGCTATGAGCCTGCAAAAAAAAGTGCAGCTTGCGAAGCAATGGGGCAGAAGAACACGTTCATGGCAATGAGTTGCTTATTGAAATTTGGAATGTCCAGCTGCCACGTTTATTGTGGGAGTACCTGCAGTAATCTGGCTCAGGCAAACATGATGACTCTGAAAAAAATTCACCAATATATCGGACTGTTAAAAAAAAAGTTCGACTTGGACTCGGACTGGAAAAAATAAAACACCTATGGAAAACACATTGCACCCCATTCTCTTTATGGACATAAATGTACGCCTAGATGGTGGCCTGCTGTGATTGAAAGCCGTAAAGCCCAAAAGAGCTCTACCTACAGATCTATTCACGCAGCCCATCGTAGGCATTTCCACTTTGACCTGCGACCCATATGCCTGTGATTGTCAACACACAGACTTCATTGTTGGTGACATCTTCATGTGTTCATCTTCGCCAAATGGTTTTCGCAACAAGAGCATTATACCCAAACAAGAAAAAATACACAAGAATGCACTGTGATCTACAGTAGCAATACTGTAGCTGAGAGACTGTGCTCAAAAATCCACCAATAGTAAATGTGAAAAGTCGCTGGCTTCAGCCACCAGCCACTTAGGATAAGCAGCCAGTGACGATGACAATTCCTTTTCTCAAGCAAGTAGTATATTCCTTCGGGAATTTTTGAGGCAACCTCCTAGATTCGTGAACCCAGGTGATTAGAGGGAACATGTGTAAGTCTATGCTTTTTACCAATGCCAGGACATATCTTTCCAGAATATGGCCTGAAAAAATCTGAGTATCCCACTCTAGGTACCTGAGGCCTGCATGATCGTATGTGGCATATGTTTTTCATACTTCACCAGCCGAAAATAGGTTGATCTTGGGGAAGTTCCCACACAAGTCACTCCATTGTTGGTGACATCGGCCGGTCAAGTCGTCGTTGACTAAAGTCTTCGGAGTATGTCCATTTTAACGCTTTGAGTCCTGTTTTCCCACCCAGATATTCTGACATCAACTCGGAATGACTAAATCCCCAGTGTGCTCATAATATATATATATATATATACATGTATGTATGTATATATATATATATATGAGTGGCGGACAAAATTACTTACTGCCCGCAATGGACATGGCCAAAGTGGGTGGTCCCCTATCGGTTGTGAAGGTTTGTACTNGGCGGACAAAATTACTTACTGCCCGCAATGGACATGGCCAAAGTGGGTGGTCCCCTATCGGTTGTGAAGGTTTGTACTTCCATGCTATGTGTGAAAATGAGGTATCGGTAAGTGGGTGGTCCCCTATCGGTTGTGAAGGTTTTCGCACAAATTTGAACATCCCAAGTCCACTCCCTATTACTTTAGTCTTCCGCTAATTTTGTCGGTTCCTCATATATATATTCTGGAAACAATCCAATAATTAATCATTTTGTTCTGATGGTATTGTTCTGATTCACAGAGCCACAATTCGTCAATAAAGCCACCAGACTATCAACTGTTTGGCTATTCAATGTCATTGAACCACTCAATGGCTTCAACCTTCGCGAAAAATATGACATAATCATGATGATGCCATTTGTTGCAAAGTCAAAAAGGGTGTCAAACCACTATTCATTAGGCCTTGCTTCTAACAGTAACTCTTTAGGCAAAGAGGGTACCCTAGTTACTGTTAGAGGAAACCCCTAAACTATTCAGTATGATACTAGCCCTCCTTAAAAAGTCTCATATATTTTTCTAGCAAACTGGATCCAGGTTCTGACCCAGCTGACCCAAGAGCTACCCACCGAAACCGGCGCCTCCTCAACAAAGGCTTGCACCGAGTCAGGATCCAGCAGGTCCAACCTGTGCACCTTCGAAGTCGTCCCACTTTGTCAAGGGAATAAAAACCGACCAAAAAGAAAAGAAAAAGGACTTTCGACCCATTGAAAAGAAAGGTTTTAAAAAATGTGTTGTAACAAAAAATGGGGACATAATTTGGGATATTCATAGGAACCCACATCATGGGATATTCATGAGTTTTTGTATCATGGGATATGAATTAACGTGCATTCACTGAAAGGACTGAAAGTATTAATGGGGATTTGACTGTGTCTCCAAAATGGGATTCTTGTGGTTGTAGACTTTTGAGCCATTCCAATTGCCCCCGCAATGGATCATTGCTAGTCAAAGGGGAAATTGATCCCTGTATATGTAGCCTATGTATAAGTAACCAAGACGGCTAGTAATTGCTAGAAAACAGATTCATCTCCGAGCGTTTTGGGATATGGCTGGACTACTGTATCTCTGGCAAACAAATCTGGCTGGAAAATGTTCCAAGTCATGACATCGTGACTTTCCACTGCTACATCGTGTTCTACCAGGTTTGAAGCATAGCCTAGCTGGATCCCAAAAAAAGGAAGGGGTCCAACATTCTACCTCTACCCCAACATGTGACTAACAGACTCCCCGGCAAGTAGCTCAAGTCTAGCAGTGACCAGTCAGCTTTTGTGGTGAATGATTGCACCATCACTGCCTTCAAGGGGTAGCGTCGCAAGAGAAGACTGTTCATCCCGGAATCCGACACTCGAAATAGCTCAGATTTCAACTAACCATCCCCACATCAATGCGGTCCATGTTTTGCCATGTCTTGCCCAACCAGTCTCCACCCCTCGAAACAACAGGCCTTGGCACGTTCCGATCTGAAAATACTCTTGGCTTTCTTTTGGTCACGGCACCCCACGAGCACATGAACGGAAGGATTGCCTCGCAGCGGCGATGACCAAAAAGGGCCCCATAGTTGGTATATGAGCGATTCGAAACTCGCGTACATAAAATTGATGGGATAGAGCAACAGTGTGAGATTCTTCCGCGAACATGCATACTGCTAAAGGTTGGATGGTTGGAAGCACAAATCAACAGGTTTCGCAGGTTTTTCAAACTTTGACCCAAGCCCATGATGGGATGATTGCTGAAGTCAACATAGGCGGCAGATACATGGAACCCTCTACCAACCTGAATACTATCGGGTTGTAAGCTGTCCCCAACCAGTAGAACCCGTAGATAGCTGCAGGGCTCATCGCCAGTGATTACTGTAAGTGATTTGGCGGTTTGCTAATTGCAAAATGCCAAGTGTGTCGACTAGATATCAAGATGTTTGCTGGCTGTATCCCCATGGTTGGAATCCCATTCGTGGCTGGACTCCCCCCATCTGTTTGGCTGCCTCAATTGCCAGGTCTGTTGGTTCGATGTTAAATGGTTCCAATCCCCGTTTCTGCCAGTAAAATCAAGTTGAAGTCAAGTTAAATATCACCATTTTGTTACTTCCAAACCCGCTAAGTTTTGCTGTTTCCATGCATTCGAGTATGGGTTTCCCACTAAATCAAGACTTAATCACTAGTTGTGCTTAAAATGTCCCCACAATATGCCATGTTGTTGAGTCCCTATTGTTTGCGCCTGAGATATGCTTGGATCCCCTTCGTTGTATCCAATTTATCTATGATATTCTATGATTGTATACCCTGTTAAATCATGAATCCCATTGATTGCTGCAGGAAATCCCATTTATAGCTGGGTAACTTCATTGCTGGTCAGATCCCCATTTTTTCTCGGTTAACATCCCCATGTATAATGGTTAAATCATGTTAAATCCCCAAGTATGGCTTCGTTTCCCATGGCTTCCATCATTTTCCCAGTATTAATTGGTAAAATCCCATGTGTTGTTGGTTTACATCCCATAAATATCCCAATAATATTCCAATAAAATCCCCATTATGGTTGGTTTTTACAGTGTGTACACCCACATGTTCGTTGGTAAAACAAAAATCAACCAACCATCCCCAATTTCACCATTATATAGATTATATAGGTGGTATGTAAACCATTCCCAGTCATGGGTGGTTTCTGGCATTGAAGCCACGCCACGCAGCAGTTGCTGCGCCAGCTCCCGGCCAATGCCACCGCTGGCACCGGTGATCACCACGCGCGCATCGCTGCCGGCCACACCCAGCAGCAGCGTCTGGGAAAGTCTTTTTTTTGCATTGGAAAAACTTGGGGATTTACCCAACAAAAATGGTGGAAAATCATGGGATTTCATGGAATTTAATGAATGTTAACTTCATGGGATTTACCCTGGGGGAAAATAATCTTACTTTATGGTAGGTTGCAGGAGGGCAACTTGGAACACCCCAAAAAAAAAAAGATGCGGAACAGGTTCAATCTCTCATTATCTTTGGATTGGATTCTACTGGTCTATCTTTTGAATGTTTGTGCTGTCCACCATGTTTACCCATCAATGGGTACTTAGAAAAGGGATATCAAATGGAATATACCTATATAGCCAACAATATGGGATTTTTTGGGTAGGCGGGTAGTCAATCATCAATAAAACAACTGGATGTTCAACCATCAATAGATATGGATTAAATCAACCACTGGGGACTTGCGGCAAGTCTGAAGTATCATCTTTCAAACAGAATACCCTTTCGGAGGTCGAACCATCCCCTTCACTAACCAAAGAAACTACCAGCGCCTGCAACTGCGCCCTGGCCCGGGAGACTTGCAGAAAATGCCTGGCACCGCTGAGCTGTCCGATTCTCCCAGAGTTTCAAGGACTGTCCGTTCAGCTACAAAAATCGTGAGCCATATTCATTTCTGGGCAAAACTCACATATTCAGTCAATCGTTGACCCTAAAAATTGAAATTGTAATTTAATCCCAATCTCTTGACATGTTAATAATCCAATATTGAGTTGTAAATGGCATGTCAAATGGCCATTCAAACCAGGATGAAAGGCCAAGAATAACTGTCAAATCCTTCCTATAGATTGATCCCAAAATTGGTCAAACGTCCTCATTGAAACCATACTGGTCGATTAAGAATGGGAATTGCAGTTCGAAAATGATGATAATCCCCCAACATTTTTTAGGATAGTCCCCCAACGAATCCTCAATCAATCATCCATGTATCAACTATATCCACTGATATCCCCACCAATCATCACTTATCAACTATCCACTTATGAAGTGGATGATATTGAAATGATATAGTTGGTTGATGGTTAAACTTGCTAAGAAACGACCAACTTCTTCAACCAACACGCCGCGTCCAATCCGCCTGGCAGCAATCGCCACGAAGGTGGCGCCTCCGACCGCCGCGCCCGTGTAGAGCAGCCGCGTGAACCAATCGGAGCGCGAAGAGTCCATGGCGAGGGAAGAGTTGTCTCAATGGATTGGTTTTCTTGGGAAAATCTTCACTGGAAAACATGAGTTCCCCCATCAAGTATCGGGATACTTCCGCCTATTTCCAGATTTCAATTGAATCATCGTCTCTTTCGGATCTTCTAGCCACCTAAATGGGAGTCAATCTTGTCAATATGATTCTTTCACCAGCAGTTGTGTCTTTTCGTCACAGTTGGGACTCAATGCGCCTTTAGCGACCTTAGTCAGAATATACAATAGATGCGTGAAACGGGTGGTGATCCGTGTCCCATCAATGAACCTCGCTACCTGTACCAACAGCCATCTGTTCTGGTGATTTTGCAATCGCAAAATTAGGACCCCTAATGGCCCTGATCCTCAAGAAAGGTCCATTTCTCATGATTTGGGAATCTTGATTTTGCTGCCTGCTAGCCTGACCGGCTGCATTGGAGAACAGGACAGAGGTGCCGGCTGTCCAATGAGAAACCATCCAGCTGCCATCCCTGGTGCACTATTTGGAGTTGGGCACCAATGGCTCTGACCTTGAGTCTCGAACTAGTCCAAGTCATTTGGGATACAAGCCTCCGAAAATTCGCAGGGAAGCCACAAAAATCCATGTTTTGCACATCCTCACCTGCTTTTTGACCGCGTTCGGCTGGAGCAACTTTAGCATCCCATTGGCCCATCTTGGGCTATGGAACTTGCTTGAAATAAGGCCCAGCTCTCACTGAAATCAATTCTGGGAAGCTGGACCATTGGAACAGACCTGATCTCACTTGTGAAAGAAATCTGCCAAACAGGCACTACGACTTCCAAGAGTTTGTTCTTCAAAGTCCATCAATTGCTCACAGAAGCTGCGATTTGGCCGAGCTTGATGTCGTTTGCCTTGACGCAGCTTAATTGAAATTTGGCCATTCCGTGGATTAAGAGCAACGCTGGGTTGGTGATGGTTGATGAACATCGAAGAGGGCAAACATTTTTTGGTTTACGCGTGGTTTGTTCACATAGTTTACAGGTATTTTCATGACAGCAATGTACCTGTGCAAAATCCTATTTCCAGTGCCCTACCTCAAGCAACTGGGGGAAGTTGAAGACCTTCATTTCCAGGAAGGCATCTCCCACATTCATGGTTCGGACTTCGGCTAAACACCGCACAGTGGAATATAAGGAAAAACACAAAAAAAAAAATGTTCATCATGAACCTCCTTAATGAACACCCAGCTGCTGCGTACCAGCTGAAAGGCTTGCTTCAAAGGAAGCTTGCACTGAGCTACCAGCCAGGCTAATACTAAAGACACGCTCCGAGAGGCGCCCACCATGCAATGCACCAAAACCTTGCCCTTGGCTGCCAGCACTTCATCAATGAAGGCTACTGCATCAGGAATGTAGACCCGGATGTCGGAGCTCTTTGTATCCATCACCGGAATCACCTTGTACTTCAATCTGCCCTTGAATTTGCAGGGGATCCGCTCGCAACAATTCAAGACATGGCTAATCCCCAGGCGCTGTAGGCAGTCCAAACTACTGGCAGCCAATTGACCACTCAGAAACAGCCAACCATCTTTCACCTCCGAGGCGTCTTCTAAGGCCTTCCGCGTGGCAAAGGACGGTGGCCCCTTAGGGACTGCCTTAGGCACTGCGGATGCCTCTGCCTCTGCCACTGCCTCAGCCTCCGACCAAGGACTGAGATGCTGGGATGCTTTCAAGATGAAATGACTCAGTAGATGGGGGCGATTTAAAATGGAACCGGAATCAATTGGGTTTTAGATGGGCTTGGATTAGAACTATTTTAAACCCCGAACCACAAGCTTTTCACACCAGTATGGCCCGAAACCCCTAAATTTTATCGTAGAAACCGGAAATCCTGTAGATTTTCCATTGAGCCAATCCAGGGGTTTTGTTCTCCACAAGACCATATCACGTCATGGCTTAAAATGTTCTACTCCCCCAAGTTGAAAGGTTTTAATCCTTTCAATGACATGCCAGGACCGAATTTGCGGGGCCATGGGTACAAAATGTCGAACCCCCATATCTTTGTTCCCATCAGCCCCTCCTCCTCCTCGTCCTCTGGTGCCGTTGCAGCAGCTGGCACGGCTAAGGTTGGCTCAGCCCCGGCAAGGTCCAGCAAGATGGGAACGTTGGTTAGGCCGATGCTCAGGTCACTCAGGGTCATCTCATCCATGTCCTGATGGCGACACATTGATGTGTTGGGGTGAACCTGCAAGAATCAAAAAAAAATGGGGCCGGTTTTTGGTAACTAGAAGAAATGGAGGGTTGGGAATTTTTCGAGCCAGTCCTCATTGAAATCTGGCAGCTGAAGATGCTCTACTTGCAGGACTGCAGCTGCATGTGCCTTGAATTTTCCCAAAGTCCAGGAACTGGCGGAAGCTTCCAACGAAATCTTGGAGAATTTCGGCTCGCCATCACTGCCAGACCACTGCACCACGACAAAGATAGTGTCCGCTGGCGGATCTGCAGAATCTGCCGCGTCGGTTTTGCCCATGGCTGGGGCAAGGGAAACTGTCGGCTTCAGCAGTTTATAGCAGTAGAAAGTTCCACAAAAAAACTGTGCAGGTGTTGGGTCAAATGTCAGGCACCGTGAGACTCTGGGACGAGATCTGCACATCCCAATACGGACAAGTTGGAAGTGAGTTGTCTGCTTGACCGTTGGGGTCAAGTCAAGTGCAGAGTCCAGTTTATGTTCTCATGAAAAACTAGTCAGCTGAGTGCCGAAAGCGACATCGGCCTGGTGACAGCAGCCCCCTGTCTCCAAAGTGGATGGAACACGACATACCTGTGGAAGTACCATGAAGTACCAGCACTTTGTCATACTTTTCATGTCAAGAGTCTTGGATTTGGAATCAGAGAGATGTGTTAAACTCTTCAAGTCAGGCGATGGTGAGTATCCACAAGGTCTACAATTCCAACCACTGAAAGATTCTGTCTCTTTTTGACACGCATGTCCTGCGAAAAAGAGATACATCCACCAGCAGCCGCACTGTCCTGGTGGTCCCTAGGAATGCGAGGATCCATCCCAGTTCGGGAAGGGACCAACGCAACTATGATATCACCTGGCACTGAAGATTCATCAGGAATGTCAGCTTGGATTCTTGCAAACTTTGGCTGAGTAAAAGTCGGGACTCGCCTCAAAAAGTGATCTGCGTGGCTAGGATCCCCCAATTAAAAGCAACCCTTGGATAAGTGATCCTGGCTTCAAGATGATTAAGTATCTCCGAGTCTTCTCACGGAGGAAATAGTGTTATTTTTGAGAAACGCCTTACATGTCAAAATCGGATGTCCATGATTCCTTCACATCACTCAAACAAAAAACACGCCAGATGGGGTATGTCATGGTTTCTCCTCAGTTACCAGATTCAAACGGCCAAAAAAAGGGGAGCGATGCTCAAGTTTGAGTCAACCCCAGATCTGATGACTTTTCGGCATTCTTAACTGAAAACCTGCAATGAATCGCGCCCTGCGCCAGGTGATTCCTACGTTTCGACGCTTGGACGGCCGATGCTAGGCGATCCAGAAGCCGTTGGCCACACAGGACCTCACATAGCTCTTCAGCTGTGCTGAAGCACTCACCTGGTGGATCGGTCAGTTCTCCAACGGGACCACCGAGGTTGAAGCTGTCCACAAGGGGAAGAATTTCTGGAAGAAGGGTGAATGAATGAATAATACATGAGGATTATACTATCAAACATTCATACATTGTCTGAAAATTGCGGATTCACCCCAGGACATGACCATCATTGACCACCTGTTCGTTGAGGAAAAACTCAAAACTAGTGAATTTTGGGGTACCCTTGTTGCATCCGCTTGCTTGAGAACTTGCAGGTCGTTTGGGGGGATTCTGACCCCTTGACCTGCTTGGAGTAGCCGTTGTGAACAAATCTCCGCACCACGACATCCACTTGCTCCTCCTGGGCGCAATTCCATGGTGAGCAAAGTTTTTGAGCTGGATTTTGATGTTGGAACGGTTCAAAAACTATGTCCCCCATTATGGCCCACTATCAATAGCTTGCATTGAATTGGATGGATTAAAAACTACAAACAACCAACGCAGTCCCGAAATGATGTTTCATTTTTGGTGCAAATCGTCTCGCAGTCGGGTCCTCTAAACGCCGAAAGAGGGCGGCCACGTCCTGGGCCGGAATCTTCCACTTCTTGGCGAAGGCCTCCCACCTTTCCGGCGGTTGGAAATCATACTCTGACAAATATCCTCGGTCGAGCGGGTCAGCACCCCATTGAAAAACCCCAACTCACCAGCCAAACTCACCTGGAGTCACCGGCTTGAAAACGATGTTTGGTTGGTTTGGTGGTCGTGACCAATATCGATGAAACGGCGGCTCACAAAAAAAAAATAGAGGAGTCAAGGATCCAACATAACTCCTCAAAGAGTTCAAAGGATCGGAGTAGTCAGCATCATCAAAACAAAATTCTGTGATGACCTGTGTCTGTTGCTCCAAGCTCAACTTCTCCAATAGGTCTTTCACTTCATCGAATGGCATGCCCCAAGAGGATGCGAAGTGAACCAAAGAATCTGTGGGATGGTCTTTCTTGAAGCCGTTGCGCCGGCAGGACTCGACATACTTCCACAGCAGCCCTTCCACACTTCCTTTCCGTTTGCTTGCGTAAAAGCGCCTGAGAATCATGTTTATTTCTTCAGCCTTCAGACCAGCCAGTATCTCATGCACGGTGCTTACCTCAAGCTCCCAATGTTCCGCGAAACGTTCGATATCTTCTTCGTTCTGTAGCACTGCAGCAGTATCATAAGACTTCCAAACATCTTCAGGTGGCTCCCCTGAATCCACAGGAGCAGCAGTGGGGTCCTTCACCCAGGGATCCTCCCCGCTCCACCATGGATCCCCCTGATGCTCCGTTGCCTCAGCTTCCGCCGTCGCCTCAGTTGCCTCGGCTGCCTCCTTCTTCGCAGCCCAGCGACTGCGACGACTCGGCGGTGGTGGTGTTGGCCTACTGGTCTCAGCTGCTGCACTGTCCCGAGAGTCCTGGAAGCCAGAGGAAAATCACCACCGTGGAGCATCCCAGTTTGTGCTGATTGTACCCTGTTTTTTGGCACTAAATCCACTTAAGTCATTGTGTTGAGGGTTTCCGCTGCTGCCCGCTGATCTTTGGCTTTATACATCCCCAAAATTGGCCATTGGCATCCAAACTTCTGCTTAGATCCATCCGCTTTCCAGCTCTACTTGAGTGGGTATTCGTCAGCTTTCCTGTAACAAACATCTTCATGATCTTTTCACATGTTCATAACTCCATCCTTCTGGAGATTAAAGGAAAACATTAATTGCCCCCGAATTGATTGGCAGCTTGGCATCCTGCAAATCCTCTAGCTGCTGCAGGACCAAGTCTAAGGAGCGCTGGAGATCGTGCACTTCCTTCCGGTGGTGTTCCTTTTCCATGCTCAGCCTCAAAGTCCGACTGCGAGGATGAGGATGGCGAGGATGAGGATGGGGATGATGATGAGGATGATGAGTATTGTTATGGGTATCATTGGTGTCATTGCTATTTACATAGATGTCAACATCACTGTTCATTTCTTTATTGTCACTACTATCATTAGTATCCTTGCAATCATAGGTATCATTATCATCATTATCATCATTGTTATTGTGGTTGTTCTTGTCTTTGCATCACTATCATTATATAATGATATATCATCATTCTTATCATTGTCACTATGGTCAGTATCATCACTATGGTTTGTAGTAGTCTCAACTGGCTGGAAGTTCACCCATAAATACACGTAAACAACGAATCAGGTTGACCCTGGGGGCAAATGATCGTCAGATATCGCATCAACCAGAAGAAATCACATGTAGCGGGATAAGGCCCATTTGCATACTATCTATCCTTGCACTATTTCAGGGATCATTCCATTAGAGATGGGGCGCTGCAAAATCTATGAGACGCTCATGATGATCCTTGAAAGGAAAGCAGAGAGAGAAGGCAAGGTATCTTTTCCTAGAAAATCAAGAAAATGGATACTGTATGATACTGTGTGGCAAAACTTGGGGGACCATAGACCCAAATAATTTTGGAGCTTTTACTTCCAACTTGCAAGGAAACTGGTTTAAGCTATGGCCAAATGAGCAAAGCAACCGCCCCAGCAAGCTGGCATTCTCATCCTCCAGGAAAGCATTCTTCTCCTCCAGATTTTGAATGCGATCCAAAAGACCTGTCCTTGGTTTGACGCTTTCGCCTCCCCAGAAGCACGACACAGGTCTCTCTCTGGGATACCCAGACTCCTTTTAGCCGAATTTTGCCTATACCCACTTGGTCAGCAATTTTCCCCAATGCAAACATTGAAATCTAACCTTGTTCATCAAAAAAATCCTGGTTGCTGCTGGTTGCCTTGAGTGGGTATGGGCCAACATTAGGCACGCAAAACATAACATCCGTAGTTCCTATTTTTGGGCCATGAATTTTAGGCTTCAAACCCACATCCTCGGATGGTCCTTTTATTCCCATTGTTTGTCGATTCATATCTGGAGTGAGTTGGTCACGTCCCACTCTGTCTCTTCGGTGTGTTGATATCTCATTTTGTTGCTTAGCGTACCCCTTTGCTGGATAAAGTTCCTTTCCTTGGTGGGAGAATCCGGTTGGCCAACCCATAGTACTCAAACCAAGTTATTTGCCAAGGCAGTGCTGGAAGTCCCATTGTTATTGAAAGGTGGATTGTCAAACTCGATTTTGCTTGAGCCAAAATGAGGTACTTTACTATGAGTAACTCCATGACTCTCACTATTTCGAGCCTCTACCGGCCCTATGTTGTTGCGAGAATCGGGTCAATCAGCCAAGCTTCCTTTCGTTCGTTCTTTCCAATTCTCTTTTTTGCATCTCTTCCAACTTTTGTCTCAACTCCATTACCTGGAGTTGTAAGTCAAACCCCAATCAGTCTCCTGTTCCCCATTCATGGTGGATTTCAACAACATCACTTAAGAATAACAATGGAGAATCCACAAGTGGATTGGTTCATGATTTGTTCCCCTCTACAACTGGCCCTGCCGTGCCTCCACCTTCGGCGGCGCCGGTGGCGGCGGCGCCTTCACCTGCGGCCGCGGCTCGCGGCTGCTGGGCGGCGCCTTGACGCTGGAGCGGGGCGAGCGCTCGCGGCCGAAGGTCGCGGGGGGCGCCTTGAAAGTCACCTGGGACGATCATTGGATGATCTGGCTGGGTCTGGCTGGGGATTCTAGAATCTGGGGATTCTGAAGTTTGGGATGTTTGGGATGTTTGGGTTGGTGGTGTGGATTTGTGACACTACCTGTGATTGTCTCTTGTTTTCAGGAAATCCTGGATTCCAAACCATTCCAAACTACCAGCGAAGCAGTGAATAAGAGTTGTGGGGCCAAGCAAAATGCTTGAAACTGAGGAAAACTGTTGGTTGACTCATTTCTAGGATGGATAGTGATGTACTTGCTGAAAAAAAGAACAGGTAACCACAAGAGAACCATGAAAAATGGTGAAAAAACAAGGGATTGACTGACCCAGTAAAACAGTTTGCGCAGGATCATCTCCACCCGGAGGATGGTTTTTATGACACCCGAATCAGCATCGGGTCACGCTCGGATTTCCAGCAGAAGCTCCAGGACCTGCAACCGCAGAGTGCGAAGTCCCGGTGGTGGGAGTAGGATGGATTTCTTTTACAAAATACAAAACCGCAAACAACACAAACCAGTTCAACCCCCAGATTTTCCTTGTTAGATTTCCATGTTAATCCTATTTTTTGGCCTCCTGACCATGGAAATCTTGATTGTTGAGTTCCTTCCCCAACAATCCGACCTCCTGACCCTTCTGCCGTCGACGGTGGTCGCGGAGGCTCTGGGAAGGTCGTCCGAGAGGCAGCTGCAGCTTTTCTGGGTGACAGCGAGCGCGCGGCGCACGCCGCACGACTGGCCGGAGGTGGCGGAAAGGCTGAAGGTGCACCACCAGGATCTGTGCTCCTGGAACAAACAAAGATGCATGGAAAACCACCAGGGTTCAGATTATGGGAACAATATGGAAAAATCCTCGATTTATCGAAATGAATATGATTTGAATTGATTTGATATGAAATATGATTTGAATGGGAAAATCAACGGTTCCACGGAGATGTTCATGATTCTACTTCTAGTTTAGGTTAGACATCACCAAATCAGTTTCCAGGTTCTGAAAGCAAGGGAAAAATTGCTGAAACAACGGGTTCCTGGCATGTCCTTGGAAATGGATCTAAAGGTCATATCTTCACTTTATCCCCATATCCGTCCCTGACTGATGACGACCATTGCACCAAGGGCCAGATCATTTCGCTCCTGAGACGTGCGCTGCTTCCCTGACTCCTTCCAGAAGCTGCCTGTGAGTTGCCTGGGGCGACATGCAAGGGGCGGGAAAGTCTACAGGAGACCCCAGGAGACCGTGGTTTTACCAGCCAAGTGTCCAAGTGTAGTGTTTTCCTGTAAAGTGTCCCTTCAACCACTTCTTGGAATGCGTGTTCTGAAAGAGAAACAACATGCATTTGCAAAGTTCATGTCGTTTTGGGGCAAATTTTCACCCTCCAGCGCCTGAATTCTGAACACCACTGCGCTTCAAAATCTCCGCGAAACCTCACTGCGATTCTTAGTGCTCTTGTGCTCAGGGTTGAATCTCCGAGTCGGGTCTGTATGTGACAACAAATTTCCAAACTACCAGAATCTTCCACAATTGATTCTAATGCAACCGATGTGCTTTGAATGTGCATGTATTTAGTACTAAGTAAAAGAGCTGGAGATACCCAAAAAGGTTAAAGTCAAGCACTTACAAGTCTGCAGTGTCCAGAACAACAAATGCCATTCTGGGTAAGATGAAAAAGGAATATCATTGAAGGGAAAGCAGATCGATTTCGTCAGAACCCCTCCTGTTCATTTGGTAAATGGCCGATTCCCTTCTAGAAACGTGACTACTATTGCTACAATCAACCATAAGATAAGTACTACTACCATTATTTGTGTACTACTCTTACTATGACCGTGACTGTGACTAATCATGAATTATCACTATCACTATTGCTATTACTGCGTTGACATTTATTGCCAATGCAATAGTGATAGTAAAAATGCAATACATTCACTATATAATGTCAATTTATAATAGTGGTAATCATGATAACGCTAGTTTCTGTATAATCTATGCCATACTACAGTTATCCCAAAAATAGATAGAAGAAAAGTCAAATCCCACTTAAATAGTGAGACCTCACTTTCCTATCTTTTTCGGGATGACCACATAAGGCCATTTTGCCTAGCCAGGCAGCAGCCATCCCGATCCGCGTCCATTGAATGCCGCTCCAGAAAGCCGTTGATGAGGCAGGATTGCACCTGCTCTTTGGACATTTTCATGGGATTTTTTAACGGGATTTAACCATCAAACAATATAGGGATATAATGTAGTTGATATACTGTAGCTGATTTTTTTTAACCCTCTGGTGTCATCAATGAATCAAACATGGCTGGCAACAGGAAATATCCTACAATTGCATCATTGGGAATTCTCATTGCCTGAAGGTAAACTGCTTCGCAATACCGACAAATTTGGGTAAAACCAACTAAAAATGTACTGGAACCAATGATGAGTAGGAACTGGTTGGTAAATGGGGCTATAGTTCTAGCCCAGTTGTAAATGGGATATATAACTCAGTTACTAATTATTGACTTATGGTCACCAGGGTTATTGTCCAGCTACTAATTCGAATAAGCCTCCTGTCATCCCAAGGAGAGGCTTCTCCATCGACCCGTTTCCACCACAAAAAATCGGGCGCCAGTTCACTTGCTGCTGAAATCCAAAAAATATGTGCGGGCGCTTCCTCACTTGTTGCTGTTGGTTACCTTTTTATTTGCTATGTTTGGTGGAAAGTCTAAGAAATCATAGTTTGTTGTAGAGGTTTCCGCACATGAAGCCATTGAAACAGGGGAGAGCTGGCATTTCGATTCGATGGAGCAGTCAGCCGCTGAATTGCTACCCCATTGCAATGCACTCATCATCCAAACCAACATATGGACACTGAGAAAAGCACACACGGAATTTCCTCATAGCAATTGCATCATGATTCTCATCATCCATAGAGTAAGAAGCAGATCAACTCGGAAAAAAAAGAAACAAAAAACTTGCCATTGGGGTGAACTCGTCGCTCCAAGCCCGCTCTTGGGGCCCCTCGCATACTTCTCGAATCGCTTGATGGCTGGACAATAATCATGCAATTCTGGGTCATGTCCTGGGCGTCCAATGAGTCCGCGACTGATACCACTTGGTGCGGTTCTGTGACCATACTTCAGGGTGCAGTTGGGGGTCTGGGTAAAGCATAGTAACAACCCCCATGACTTGGGATATAACCCCTATCACTATGGACTATGGTTGTAGAATCATTTGCTACATGATATAATTGGAAATGAACCCGCAAGTAGTGAGTCACGGATTCATGTACTGTAGTCACGTGAATCATTCACTTAATCGTGTTACAGCCCGGGTTACCAATCTTGCACAAAGGCCTTGATAATCATCCAAGGAGTGAACATGGCAAGTGAGTGCAAAGGCCTCCAAAATGCGAAGGGATGAGGGTATTGGTCAAAATCATGAACCATCATATACTGTAACTCGGATGGTTAAGTAGATAAGCAAGCAATCTACGCTGATGCCTGTCGAGTGGATAGTTGCATGTTTGCCAAATTACATGGGCCTGGATATGGGTCAAAATCGTTAGCCCAAAAAGAAACAGCGTTGAGAGTTCAAACCAAACCATCACCAAGTTTCAGCCAATGATGCCCGAGAGTTTAGCATTTCACCCATACCAATCATACCAACATGGCAATGCGGAATCCTCACTCTCATCAAAAACAAGCAAGATCCCTCACTGCATGGATTTTGTGAGCCACTTTTGGGGCAAATCCTAAGATTTGTCATACAGATGTTATACGGGTTTGGGTTCGTTATTATGCTTGGCATGTTCATTTTTTTCACATTCCAGTTGATTATCTCCCTAGTTTGCTTGCAAAATCTGTGAGTTTGTTACCTAGAAGCCATCTGTGCGAGGCTTTGCTTGGGAGTGCAGTTCCACTTGTAAGTTGATATATATGTATATATATATATATATATATATGTATATATCCATAGTTCTAGAGGCCCCATATCCCAACTTATGGGGGTTATTACCACAGGTATTGTACCCATTTTTTCACCCCAGTCCCCCCCAGTCGCACTCCCAGTTGCTGAATCGCTTGCAGGTCAGCCAGCATTGCTCCTCGCAGTGACTCCCCAACCAAGTCTCCAATAGACATGTAAGGAGTGTGAGGAGTGAGCCTACTAGTAAACTTATGTGTATATATGTATATAATATGCGATTCAGCACTGAACCATGCAATTGGCATGACCCCAGCTTTTGCAAGGATGACACACACAAAACCGTGCATCCGGCCGACCAAACATGNTTCAGCACTGAACCATGCAATTGGCATGACCCCAGCTTTTGCAAGGATGACACACACAAAACCGTGCATCCGGCCGACCAAACATGGCTCAAGAAAATCGAGCTGCTACACGGGTAGCTGTAGGATCCAGGGTGCGTGACGGTTACCCGAAAGGTATCAGCCTGTGACCCCCAACGCAGGTTATGAGCCCAAGGGTTCACCTTTGCTGAAGCAATTGCCGACCTACGCAGACGAAGAGATGGCGCCACTGGGGAGTTCATGGTGGCTGTGCAATCAGAGCAGGTGGCAGGTGGTGGGAGCTCGCAATCACTGCAGGTGGCAGGAGGAGGGGGCTCGCAATCAGCGCCTGAGGCTGGTGGTGCAGCTATGCAGGGACCTCCTGCAGCTGGGGCTGAGGCTGAAATGACAGCCGACCAGAAGTTGGACGAGCTGCTTGAGGACCTCAAGAAGGAGGAGAATCAGNGCTATGCAGGGACCTCCTGCAGCTGGGGCTGAGGCTGAAATGACAGCCGACCAGAAGTTGGACGAGCTGCTTGAGGACCTCAAGAAGGAGGAGAATCAGGTGGCTGTGAAGTCAGTCAGGGCTACTGAGGCCGCTGGGTCTGGCTTAGTTGCAGGGCTGTCG
>BGPT01001790.1:88303-134833 GCA_003297045.1 Symbiodinium sp. clade C Y103 | reverse complement strand
TTAGTTAGTTAGTTAGTTAGTTAGTTAGTTAGTTAGTTAGTTAGTTAGTTAGTTAGTTAGTTAATTAGTTAGTTAGTTAGTTAGTTAGTTAGTTAGTTAGTTAGTCAATTAGTCAGTTAGTCAGTTAGTCAGTTAGTCAGTTAGTTAGTTAGTCAGTTAGTCAGTTAGTCAGTTAGTCAGTTAGTCGGTTAGTCGGTTAGTCAGTTAATCAGCTAGTCAGTTAGTCAGTTAGTCAGTTAGTCAGTTCGTCAGTTAGTTAGTTAGTTTGTTAGTCAGCTAGTTAGTTAGTTTGTTAATTAGTTAGTTAGTTAGTTAGTCAGTCAGTCAGTCAGTCAGTCAGCTAGTCAGTTAGTCAGTTAGTTAGGCAGGTAGATAGATAGACAGATAGATAGGCCGACGCTCGAACCACCTTTTGATCCATCAGTGGGTTCGCTCTGCCATCCATCATTCACAGCAACTCACCTTTCCTNAGACAGATAGATAGGCCGACGCTCGAACCACCTTTTGATCCATCAGTGGGTTCGCTCTGCCATCCATCATTCACAGCAACTCACCTTTCCTATAGTTTGTTATTCCTGAAACTTCCGCCACCGCCTTGTGCGGTACTACTGGTATTCTCCGTTCCATGGATTCATATATGGAGACATCTTAAACAGAAATGATGCTGACTGTTTGAGGATGTTTGAAACATCAGGCACATATTAACAAAATAAACGTAGTTGGCGGCATGAACAAAGTACAAATCAATACAAATCGGCCATTTTACAACGGTTCAATGGACGAGGGATGACATGCAGTTTGACTCTGTGCGAGTAATCACAATTCATCACTTTGGGTCACCTGGAATGGTCCATGTTCAATCTATTCCCTACAGTTATAGCCATTGGATATCACGAACTGGCTTACAATGATATAACATGATATAGATGGGATTATAACTCCTATAACATCCTATAACTAAGGTAACATATATAATGTTACCTTAGTTATAGGAGTTATAATCCCATAACTGCGGTCCGGGCCATGTCTAAAGAGACCTGATGTTCCCAGCTCGATCCAGTGCTTGGAGGTACCGCACGGCATGGGTCCACTCTTCGGGGATTCCATCCCCCATAGGTGACCCAAAAATTCATCGGTTTCTAGCCATCGTTGGCGGCTGTGGTTCAGATTCGCCCGGTTGGTAAAACAATAATAAACCATCCCCAATTTCACCATAAATAGGTGGTATAAACCCTTCCCAAATGGGTGGTTTATGGCATTGTTTTACCAACATTACATCCTTATTGAGTTGATCACGTATGGGATGATGGAACCCCCGTGGTTGTACCTGGATGATCCGCTTGGGGGCCCGGCCAGGTTGAACTACTGCGTGGTCCAATCCTTCAATGGACAGCTCCTGCGCCCGACAAGGCACATAGCAGGTGTCTGATGGAGACTGACCGGAGATTTGGGGCTGAAGCAGCAAAAGTGCGGCATTTGACTCACGAAAAGAGCGGTTGAAGCAACAAAGACTCGACCCCAAACAAACGGAGCATCACCTGGGACCTTGAGGTCAATTCTTTCCTCAAATTGCATCAGCGTACTGATGGTTTTTGGAATTCCCACGGGCCAGATCGCCTCAACAAAAATACATTGGGTGCCTGGTTGCTGCATCCACGCGAATCACTAAACACCCTCCCGTAGTTTGTTCTGCAATCTTTGAGATTCAAGTCTTCATGAACATCTAAAGTGGAAACAGCATGTTTGTGTTGTTTTCCAAACCATGTGGCTGAAACTCTTGCGGTTCAAGAAAACTCACATTAATTCAGAATGTTCGTTAAACTATATAGTATGGTATTCAATCAACAATTAGATGTATGTATGTATGTATGTATGTATGTATGTATGTATGTATGTATGTATGTATGTATGTATGTATGTATGTATGTATGTATGTATGTATATATACATGATAATAAGCCATCGTTTCTGGGCTGAGTCTCGTGCTGAATGTAGGCCAGTGCCAGTTTTTTACCACGAACACGGGAGGGCCCACCAAGAAGGTGCCGTGGATGTGCCATATTGTGTCATGGTCAAAAGATTGCATGTCTATGGTCATCCCACTATCATTAGACATTTCTCTTCATGGATACTATATCCCCTTTGTATCTGCCGTATATCCCCATTTATAGATGATAATTAAAATATACCACAAATAAGTAGGCTCCATATATCTCTCATACCTGCATCTTCCATTGTATGTAAAATGATTGCCTTTTCACGCTTTTCAGGAATTACTGCTGGCGGCATTTTTTCTGCGTCTGACCATTTGTTGTTTTTGTTTTTATTTCCTGCTTTTGCATGTGTTTACAGCTTTTTGAAACGGCGAAAAGACCTAACCAAACGGCAAAAGAAACAGACGAACCAACGAAAAAAATCAAGAGCCCAAAATGTGGAAACTGAAACGGCGAAAGAAAGAAACGAATATATATATATATGATTGATTGCATCCCAGTTATAAATTCACACTATATTATCATTTACAAATAAACTGCTAAATCATAGCAAATCATATCATATCATATCATAATTGTGTTTGTCCCAAACATAGCTATGGTATATTATATTTGTTGTACATATTCACATAGAATCACCATTAATCATATCAGATCATGATAACTGTGGGATATCATTATCATTGCAAGTAATTTCTATACCATGTAATTAATACAATACTTGCATTTATATATTACCATTATGTGGCAATGCAATGTAATGCTAATTTTATTCATTTATACCAACTATGTTATATCGCTATAGAATGCTATAATTAATATATTTATATTTTTGTTGATAAATATGTTATATGAAATATCACTAATTTCATGCCATGATGTTTTTCAGCACGTTCCATTGCCCCACCCATCATCACAGTCCTCAGGCAGGACCCGTCGCAAGGAACGGCCTTGCAGCAGCAGCAAGCAACCGAAGAGAACACCTGCACGGCTCAATCAACAAGGTGAGGTCCCTAGCCTTACGAACGAATAATAGGACAATTACTTTCTTCGAGTGATGCCCACCAAGTGACATTCTATCTGATATTCTGACCTTCTGACATCTATATCTGACATCTAACTAGCTGATTTATGATAGCTGATAGTTGAAACCATAGGAATTTCATTATGATTGAATGGGATGCACATGCAACTATATCGCTGAATTGTGATAACTCAGTTGACGCACAGAACTTGGTTAAGTGTTGAGTTGATTCGGGGGATATGACGAATTAGTATCTATGGGTGTATAAACCAACTTAAAACTGGAGGGCATTACATTGGCCCAACAAAATGCGAGTTCTTTTTTGATCAACAAACAAGTTCAAGGTGCTGCATAGACAGCTAAGTTGGTTCGTAAGTCAGTCAACTAGGATTTATGGTACTTGGCAGATACCCTCTGGTAAACTAATATAACTATGGAACATCACCATTTTTAGTGGGAAAATCCACTATAAACAATTTTCATTTTCAATAGCTATGTTAGTTCACCAGAGGGTATATGTATACTTAATGAGATGTATAAACCCGCAAACACAACCAGAGCACCTTGAAGAAATGGGGATGGTCTCCAGCAAAGTTGGGAAACTGTGAACAAGTTTTAACACTAGCTATAGATTGGATAGTACAAACAGAACATATACTAATATATGTGATATTAATCATGCGTGTATCTAACATAACTATTTATATTTATCATTATTTACTCAGTTTATTTTTTAAAAAATAATGTTATGTTATATCTATCTAATATACACGTAATTATATGTCTGTGTGCATACGAACTAATAGTAGCCACATCCCGCCTTTCTGCAGGACCAAGGCTTGGTCTTGACATCGTCGGAATTCCATGCCCACCTGCTGACGGGACACGGGCCGAAACGTGCCGAAACGTTGAAGCCGCATTTGACAAGCCGAAAGATGGGGAGATTGGACCAACGATTGGAAAAATGGTGGTTTGTGGTGGTTTAATATATATATATATATTTAATCACCACATCTGATGTTCAATGCATGTCTGGTGGCTTCTTTTGACCTTTTTACACCAACATTTTGAATAATTAATCCAATATGAATGGATTGGTCAAAGGGAAAATCCAAACCGGAAACAACGTTTTTTTGTCATCAAATATAGGGGTTTCCTGCAAATGTTCCCCTACACCAATCCAATGATATTAGAGCAAATATTTCATGTGTATACAATATCATGATATCTAATCTGATAAAATGGGACTGTAGCGGGATATTGTGATACAAGCAAACGTTATAATTATGATATTTGGATTTGTATGGAAACTGTGGGATATCCCGCAATGTTAATACGGGAAAGGATGAACAATGCCAGCCGAGCTTCGGGACCCGTTGCGCTGTTAGTTTGCAGTGTGTTCAGAATGGGTTTCCGTGTCGTAACGACACCGGTGTCATCAGGTAGCTTCGGACACATGAGTTTGTCCAAACATAGAAGCCTAAATGGTAAAATGGTAAAACAACAATTTTAATCAGAGTTGTCTGCTTTTCTTTGCAGCATGAATGACTGAACCCATCCGCAAACATTATTTTTGCAACTAGAAAAACAAGTGTTTGTTCACTTCTTAGAGATCCAAACAAAAATCAAAGATCACACAAGTTCATGGTTTCGGTTCACCACCCCTTCCGCTTTTCAGCCGCATCCAACCTCCAACTCTACCAATCGTTCCAACCTGAGTGTTTTCATGCAAGTCAAATAGCATCTGGTGATTGCATATATTAGCATTGAACATAGATATCTCATCGAGCAACATGGGACTTAACCTGGCAAACATGTGAATAGACTTAAGTAAACATAGAAAAATAGGCATAGAACAACAATACCACTGAATTAACCAGAACAATGCAAAATTAGGGTTGTACCATGAAACATATAGAACATAGTTTGTGATTGCATTTGTGGTCAGAAATCACCAAGTGCTTCAAAAAAAGCCACTGCACTGATGATCAAAAAACCTGACCCGGCCAGGGAGTGATCTACGGTGCTCCGTGACTCCAGGTGCATCGCTCAACAGATCTGTGGTGCTTCACCCCACTGGAATAAGTGGCTTAGTTCTCCCCGACAAGGTGGTGTCCCCCCGGTATCAGTTGGTTTACAATTTGTAAACCATAGAACAGTGTATAAATAAATGTATATATATATATATATATCTAATATATATACATGTATGTATATATAAATACATATACCATCATATACCCATAAACCCTTTTGGAGTTACAAACCAACTTAGCTAACTGTGGGGCACCACCTCGCAGTGCAACACATGAGAAAACTGGCCGTTTGACCCTACATATCCTGTTGCCGGAACTAACCCACTGAAACAATTCCTGGGATGAAGCACCAACTACAAGGTGAGGCTCCCCACTTATACAATGTGGGGCCCCCAAGATAGCTAAGTGGGTTTATAACTCCAATAACTATGGTATATTTTGGTTTATAGTAGGTATAACTATAGTTAATGGGGTTTATAAACCAATTTATAACTAGGGGGCCCCACATTGTAGGCTATAAGCCGATGATAATCCCATTAACTTTCTGTAGTTCGTGATATCCCCCTATCCAACTCACCAAAAAATACATGTTTTCACTGGATCCTAGTGCACAAACGTTACAGAAATTGCATGCGACAAAACAACTCAATACACACATAGGGAGGTTCCCTAACATGGGGGCACCCCAAATCATCCATTTTAATATGATATTCCATTACAAACCAACCATTTTGGGAATTCCCCATTTATGGAAACCCCAATATGTAGTATAGCATATTGTTATGATGTGGGCATCATAATATAATATGTATATATATATATATGTGATGTATCTAATGAAACACATATAATTATTTGTAATAAACAAATACACGTTTCTTTATATGATATATGGATGTAAACTTTAACATTTAACATGACCCACACCATAGCGATCTCAATAGCCGCATTGTTTAGGAGCGAGATGCCTGGTCGCGATGCCAGAAAAACGTAAAAAAAACTGAAATCTGTCATGAGCAAACATTTGGATTTGGCTGGAAAAAGGGTAATTATATGCCCCATTTCATTGATTGTTCAAGAGTGGATGGAATGGGGTACACTATTTTCAGAGACACCCTTTTCAGTGATTCTCACGAAAGTATGAGTTGCTATCATGTCAGCTACTTCCGTGTGTATACTCTCCACTAAACAGTTCAACATAGTTTGACCATGAAAACAACCAAGTCTTGAACCGAATCTTCCACCCCAACTCATGGCAGGATTTCTATGTTCATTTGCAGATAGTTGCCGTTACAGCCCTATAGGCCAAGTATAACTGGCGTATTTCATGATATAAAACCAACATACCCTCTGGTAAACTAACATAACTATGGAACATCACCATTTTTAATGGGAAAATCCACTAAAAATAGCCATTTTCAATAGCAAACTCTTAGTTTACCAGAGGGTAAACCAACTAGCCATATAGGATTGATTTCATCCCATGTTCCAGGCCCTGGCCCAGTCGCAAGTTCGCGCGCTGCCGCCAAGGTGCTGCGAAAACACCAGGTAGAGCTCTCCATCGGTCACACGTCGGCCATTTTCACCCCAGACCTCGGATATAGTGGTCTTGTAGTGGTAAATCAACATAGCCATGGAAGCCATGGCCAATTTATAGATGATAAACATGGTGATTTACCTATTAAAGATGATTTACCAACATACAGCTGCAACGATTGGGGAGGATACTTCCCCTCTGGTAATGACTAACATAGCCATGGAAAATCCCCAAGAAACATGTAGGTTTAGTTCGCTGGGAAAATCATCCAAAATTGGCCATGGCTTCCATGGCTATGTTAAATAACCAAAGGGTATATATATATATAGATATATTTATAGTTTAGTAGGGATAGTAATGGGATAACTATAGGCCTAGAGCCAGTCGTATCTGGCTTAGTCATGCTTAGTTCACATCATCTTAGTGATGTATAACCAGTTGCAGGAGTTTATTTCGTCCCATCTATCGCTGTTAAGGGCCATAACTGCAGAAAATCATGTTGTCCTAGGATTAATATGGATTAATAAGCCCCTCCCTCTTTTTGAATCCATACTTTCTTCCAGAAAGGCTTATTGATCCCAGGTTAACATGAAATTTCAGGTATCATCCGGAAATATACTCTAGCGGAATCCTGACTTGATATCTGTTTATGTATCAGTGTCCTAGTGTGAAAATGGGCAGATATCCGCAAACAGTACTTTTGGATCTACATTGTACAAATGTTACGTATCATTTCACTGATCAGGGCTAGCCACGTACTCACTGGGATGCCCATCCAAAAAAATATCCAAGCATTCATTCGTTGTATCCACTTGTTATGTCAGGAGCCAACAAACTTGGAACACGTTCTAAAACTTCGAGAAACCGTGAGGTTTAGTTATAGAATCCTTAAACAAATCAAGCAGAAGGGCAACTTCAAAAGCCATGACATCTTGTGCTTTCGGAGAAGAATCCAGTCAGGTCACCAAATCACCTAGTCTTCCGCCCTGTGCATCTAGCACGGAGGCCATTCCATCCTTACAGGCATCGTGGAGAATTCGGGGACTTGGAAGCCTTGTGACTCGTCTGAAATCGGAACATGTTGGTTTTGGAGGTTAAACCCTGAAGATTTACGCGTTTTTTTGGAGGTGAAACCCTGAAAGATGTGTTTGTTTTAATGGTGAATCATGAATAAACGTGAGTATTTGAAGGTAACATTCTGAAGAAATGTCCACATTTGGAGTCCCTAAACATTGAACACAGTTAAAACATGTTAAAATCCTATGGTTCCAAATACTTCCTTAGAAGAGATACTTGACCCATAAACCATACATGTATATGCATATATATATATATATATATATATTCCTTCACTAGATCTGATCTATGGCTGGATCCATACGGAGGATCGTCCCACGATTTCCTCAGTTACAAACCAGTTACGAAGTGCTTCCTCCAAAGTAGGGTATATATAATGTATAATATATATATAATATATATATAATATATAATATAATATATAATATAATATAATATAATATATATATATATATATATCTATATGTATATTATATATATTATATATATAATATAATATATATATATATATAAACATGTATTTACATAGATTATATGGGTGTCCCAAGCTTGGATCCTCAAAACTTCAAGGAGCTGGAAGCAGCTGGAAGCTTCCGGGGTGACCTTTGCTTTGGACGCCGAGAAGAGACATGTGTAGACTCTATGTTTGATGGGCTTTAATAAGGTCTGTTGGGCTGTAGGTCTATGATATAGTGTAACAAGATTCTGCCCGAAGAAAATGTGGCATAACCTTGATTTTCTTAAGGGGACTATAAACAATCGTATTACCAGTAGGTTCCCCATTTCTGCTGGATGAGCCAATGAGCAAATAGAAAACATATACTCCGCAAATCCAGGAAAAGATGAGATCGCTCATTCAGCAATCTTTTCACACCTCCATGGATAAAGATCTTGCCTTTCAACAACCAAGCTTCGAGAAATGCAATTCGCATGTCCTGGGTAGAGGGCAGGACATGCAAAACTGCTTAAACAACCAGTCATGGAAGTCATCATCTAGGGTAGACACCAACCAGCTAAGGAAGATATTCAATCAAAAATTTGGGCCCATGGACATCGCTTGGTTTTGCCTGAGAAACCCAGGATTTTGGATTTGACAATTTGGCGGAGGGATCTTAACCCATGCCGGTTCTAGGTTTCAACCTATTCAATGCTGGCTGGGGACTCGCTTTGCACACTGCCCCCTCAAAACTATCAATGTCACTTGATGCCATGGTCAATGATTGTCCCAACATGACCATATGGAGGTTTCCTAAAATAGGGGTACCCGCAAATCATCCATTTTAATAGCATTTTCCATTATAAACCATCCATTTTGGGGTACCTCCATTTTAGCTGCAAAGAAACCAAATGTTCATTGCGCGGTGACACCACTGGTGTATACGGCGAGTCTGTGGTAGCTGGTAGTACAGGTGCAAGGCGCAGTCATCCCACTGATATTTTTTCGGATTCCTTGGAATGGGTTTCTAAAGTCCCTATAGGAATAAAAATTGATGACCATCCCCACACATATTTCAATGATTTTCAATGCTCACCTGGCCTCCACCAATACCAATAGCACTGGCACACATGACAATCTTCACGAACATACCTGGTGGATTCCTCAAATGGGCACCTATTTTATGTCATCCAATCGGGGGAAAACACAACGGTTCCTGGGTCTTAATATGGTATCCTATGGCTACGGAAACAGCCATGTTCCTTGGATCACCACAAGACCGAAACCAGCCCCAGTCACCCCAGTCCGCTAGGAGAAAACGCTGTCCTCCTTGAAGTTCTGCAGTCCCAGGCTGGTTTGTTCCACCACAATCCTGTCAGATTCGGCACTTGGAGGGTCATCCCACGAAATCGTGAAGAACCTGTGAGTCCCCTTGGAGAATCCCGTGATGTCCCATGTTTCGGTTTTTTCACCTCAGTTGGCCCCCTCGAAGTTGAATCAAAAAATGAACAATCTATCCAGTTGTTGTAAAAACGGAACAGAATCCCCACAAGTTACCTGAGATTTGTCCGAGGTGACACTCATCTGGGATCTGAGCAGATGTTGGCTGGTGTCTGAACAGAAAATGGGTACCAAAAAATGAACATCTGGGTTCAAAAGTGAACAAGATCTCTGAGCAATTTTCAGAATCCTCTGTCATTGGTTAAGAAAGGAATTCCCAGTGTATGGATGCCCCCACTGTTGGGACCCACGGGATGCGCCTCTTGGCACATTGGCTGCAAAAGTAGTGAGGACAAAGACGTTGCAAATTCGTCAGGAAAACGCCTCTGGCGTTTCGGACCTGAACCTTGCATGGTTATGCGATGTTATGCGTATTGTTTTTGGTCGGTTCAAATGTGATCAAAGAATTACCCTTGGGTGTCATCAAGCGTAGCAATGTCGCGATGGGAAATTCTCGACCTAAATGGTAGGTGTAGCTGGCAAAATCAACTATAAATGGATGACCTTCCATTGCAATGTTTGACTACCGGAGGGTAGTGCCATTTTTCAGAATGTGACTGAAGATTCAGATGGTTCCCTCAGTCAAAACTTATTCAAATGGATGGGATTTCTTTCATCTAAGGGGGTAGTTGTTCAGACATATCAAGCACCACAAGTATCTCATAGAAGCGGGGTCACACGAAACAACATTGCTACACTGATCTGGTTGCCTAGATCAAAACCCGCTGAACGGGTTTCCCTTATTTCAACTGCAGGCATTTCCTCAGACGCTCCCTCACAATTTGTTTGTTGGTTTCATCCCCATAACTCGTGATCAAATACCCTCTGGTAGTTCAACATGGCTATTGAAAATGGCCATTTATAGTTTATTTTTCCATAAAAAATGTGATTTTACATAGTTATGTTAGTTTACCAGAGGGTAACTGGCAGGTCTGAATGAATATGAATTTGTGCCATACGTCGTACGTTGTTCTTGTTGTCATGGGCTATATATTGTGACTACACCCCAAAACTATCACACTATATATACAATCATGGCAACCCCAATCATAGTCACAGTCATCAAACAAAAACATAATTCGTCATCATAAATGTCCCATGTCTCATAATTTCTTTGTGGCTCAAATTGCCAGTCTTAGATACTCTACAAAAAAAAAAAAAAACGATTTTTAGCTGGTGAACGTAGATATTCCCATTCAACTCGCAAAAGATTAAAGTACTAAAGTATCTAGCCAAGGTTGGGGATGGTTATAGGAAGTGGTTAATATTTAATAACCATATAGGTATAACCCATTTATAGATGGTTATGGGATAATCCACGAATCGGAGACTTACGATCACCATGGTTATTAGCCACTTGCGATTCGTGAGATCTTCCAAGCATGAACATTCCCTTCACAATCCATGGCCACGGACCACCATTCCTCGATTGCCAAGTTGCTGGGTTCTGCGTTCCAGAGAGGCTCTAGACCTCGTGCCGCCGGCCATTGGATAGCAGATGCGGTTTTCTATACATGGGGGTACTCCCAAAATGGATGGGTTTATGCTGGAAAATCCAAACTAAAAAAGGGTGATATGGATGACCCAAAATGGAAGGTCTGTAATGGAAAATCCATGAACATCACATTAAAGTGGATGATTTGGGGGCCCCCGGGTCATGGAGGAAACATCCTGCTGTAACATTCACCAGGCAGAAACTCATAACCAGGCATCATAGCATCTTGGCGCACCATCACGATTGCCTGTTTTTTTGTTACCTCAAACGGTCCTGCTTCCTCATTGTTCGGCGGAAGACCTGCAAGGACCTGAGATTTGTGAGCAAATGAGTCCACTTAAAATCAATTCCAACCCTTTCTGGGTCCTTTCCAACTGGGAAGTGGGGCCTGAGAGTTGCAAGAGTTGCTGTGCCTCGCTCGCTCTGTTTTCTCTGCCGCTTCCCCACAGCAAGGTTTGATCCATGTTTCACTGCTTTCACGACATTTCAACTCGTGAGGAGTAAGTATAGATTAGGATGCGTTTGCATCACAACAGACTCCATCATAGGAATCTGGCATCGTCACGTGACCCCATCATGGAATCCGGTATCTTACACAAAAGCTATAGGAATCCCCGTGCACACTCAGCATCCTGGTGCCCGTTGGCCAAGATCCACCTTAGATTCTGGAGATCCAAACATTTTGCCCCCTTATTTTTCCCTTCTGACTGAATCATAAATCATGATGCCTCTCATCACACATAGTTTTCCCATAAAAAAGGCCAAGCCACTTCTTTCTTTCATCCCAGGCAGCAGCCTTACAATCAGAGCCGCTTCCACCACGCAACTTCTTGGCTGCCCATGCGTTGCTGTAGACCTGGGAAACAAAATGAAGCAAACAGGTGGAAGGAAGGGACTAAAATGAGGCAAAGAGGTGGAAGGAAGGAAGGAAGGAAGGAAGGAAGGAAGGAAGGAAGGAAGGAAGGAAGGAACTGGTAATCAAACTTACCCTTGCCGCTGCCAAGATGCAGAGTGCATCTTTCTTTTCAGCACCGTCATCTCATCCTCTTTCTTGGGCACCTTTGCTTTTTTGGACTTGTTGGTTGTCTTTGTCTTTGTCTTTGTCTTTGTCTTTGTCCCGTTGGCACGTGCGCCTCGTCTCTTGGGTTCTGGTTTGGGCTTCTGCTGGTTTTTTTTGGGATTGCTCTTGGCCTTGGGTTTGGATTTGGCTGTCGCTCCCAAGACACCACTGTCTCCATCGTTTTTGGGCATGGCCACTGACTTTGGGGCAGGCTTCAGCCCCATCTCCAGCCTGTCCAACTCACGGAAGCCAGCTTTGAACTTTCCCTGAAGATTTTCACTGGTGGTTGGCGCGCACAGCAACGCCTTGTCCTCGGCAGCCTTTTTGTCATCAAAAAGCTCATCCAGGTATTCACCTTCATCACCTTTCTGGTTTGGGGTGGCTCCTTGATCAACACTTTCTTGGCTATGAGGTGAAGAGGCAACCACATCAGAAGCATCTCCATCCAAGGTCTCAGCTGGCAATTCCCTCTCATCTCCATCAATTCCCGAAGCCTGAAGTACATTCAGGCAAGCGTCGATGCCTGCCAGGGTTGCTGCGCAAAGCTCCTTGTCCACTTTGGTGAGGCCAGGAGGGGAAAAAACATCGTCAGGAAAAAGTTCCTTTGCCTTAGTTTTGGCGACTGGTATTTGGCAAAGTGGAAACCGAAAAAAGGTCTCGGACGGTCACCCCTACCGACTGGTATGTGGCCAACACCAATAGTGGAAACCGATAAAACGTCCCGGTCACCCCTACTGTTCCTCTCTACTTTTCCCCTATAAGTTCATGGTTGAAGTTGTCCAATAGTTAGCTGAGCCACAGGGGTATAGGGATCAAGCTCGGTCTCCTTAGTGGTGCCCGAAAAGTTAATAGGGAACAAAAAAAGAGGCACTATGCACACACAGCATGATGCAGCATAGAACAACATCCAGCCATGGCGAGTGGCCGCCACAGCTGCATAGCCGTCCACGCCCAAAGCCTTGGGGTGGAAGGAGGATAGGCTTATTTTGAATAGAGAAACAAACTGCTCAGGGTGGCCCACTTCAGCAATTTACTAAACCTTGTTTCCAAGGGACTGGATCTGGCAAGAATGGGGAGACAGGACTTTCAGGATACAAGCCAAGTTGGTTGTCCGGGTGGTAGCTATAGGGTGCGCTCTCCTGCACAGACCTTAGATCAGAGGCCCATGACATGTAAACAGAAATAATGTTTGAAGTTTGAAATCATTTCCCATGAAATTGGAACTGATGGGGACCCTGAGAATGTAACTCGATCCATTCATCCTTCTTCTCGATGGCATACTCAAACGGCTTGGGGGTCTCGGGTTCCTCCTCACAGCACTCCTCACCACAGGACATATAGGCAGGAGCAACCCATGTGGTTGACTTTAAACTACGGGGTTAATGTGTATGTGCTTGTGCTTGTTGTCATGCGAATGCATGTGACTCAAAAAATGTTTCGGCAGAAACCATCACTTTTACATGGCATACATATTATATGCTCGCCACTCATGGTTGTGCTTACTTGCTAAATATAGTGCAGAGACTATATGAATGTGAAACTAAGATAAACCGAATAGTTGTTATATCATGGATTATCATGGCGATAGAACCACTTTAAATAGAAAAAAATCCAAAGATACAAAAACCGAGTCCCCGTATTATATCGACCACATCCCCATGTCATTCGGTTTAGTTTTTTGTGGGCTGGAAAGTCTGGTTTCCCAGGGGAAAAAACAACTATTTTGATTACCCCGGATTGCAGTCCTCATCACATTTTCGACCCTTGCGGGCTGGCTTCTTGGTGGGGGCGCTCGCTGCAGGCCTCTTCTTGGGGACTTTCTCATCGTCAAGAGACGTCTGGGGCTCGGATTCCTGATTGGTATCACCATCTTCATCTTCATCATCATCTGCCTTGGAATCATGGATTGGCGTATGATCATCTTCCGGAGCGGGGATATTCTTGTTCTTGCTCTTGGCCTTGGCCTTCCGCTTAGCAGTGGCCTTCGCTTTGGGGATCGGTTTCTCCTTGTCCTTGTTATCCCCCGATGAGTCATCAGATCCAACACGTGCAGGGAGACCATGTACCGAGCTAGCACCTGGTAGGGCTAGGATTTCCTACAAACAAGTTTGGCAAAATTCTGGCAAAAATAGATAGGTGGCGATGGAGAGAGAAAAAAAAATCTTACCAACCATTTGATTTTGAAGAACTGCAATTTTGAAGGGGGGATACCCATGATTGAGAAAAGTGGGGTTGTCATCATCAAACCCAGCCTTGGGAACTGCTCGCAACTGCTGAAGCAGCTGAAGGTGGTGTCTGGACTACCCTTGTGGCGGATGCAGGAGCGCTCGGAGTTGGTCGTGGCACTGGACTCTGCAGGGCCCGGGACGACAACAAACGTTGTAAGTTGAAAGCCTTGGCCGGGTATTGACTGAATTCAGGTTCAAATTACATTTGTTGGGTGCCAATGATCATGTTTCAATTTCTGTAGAAAGTCTAGTGGCTGGTGCCCGGACACTGGCCGTCAGGGGAACTTCAACCACGGAATCATCATCAGCTGAATCCATTGTTTTGTTGGGCTGGGCTGCACGAGACCTACCCTTTTTTCAAAATGGCTAAGGCAAATACGCGATGGTCAAGTCAATCCAACACATCTCAATTTGTCAATGATTCCTGAAATTTTGCATGTGCTAGTTCAAGATCTCCATTTTTGGCCCCAAATGGCTTTATCCGAATCAGCAGAGGTGAGCTTCATTTGATTTCTGACGAGCTGAGCTTTGGAAATTTGAAAGATAAAATGAGATAAAGTCGGTTCCCACTACATGTTAGTTGCAGGGTTCACTTGACTGACCACCTCAGCGGGCGAGCGACTTGCTTCAGCCCTACCCCAAACAAAATTGCACTCACGAAGAATATGGTGAGTGTGCTTCAGGTCCATCTGCCAGAACCAATTGCATACAGCGATGTTTGAAAAATGAATTCTTGTGAGTGATCCTGTGTTAAACTCACGTTTCAGTAGGCAGTTGACCCCCCATCAGAGACACTTGGACTAGTTCTTCACACCAAGCAAACCGTCTCATTGTTCACTTCCAACTGGTACTTCAAACACATCACGGGTCGAATCGGCACGATGAGCTTCCCTCCCTTTGCATTGGCACCAGTGGCGTCTATCCTTGGGGCAGAAGTTTCAGTCATAAAGAAACTAGAAAAAAGAGTTGAATTGGATTCCCATAGGTTTCCCCGCAAACCATCAAGAAACATATTGAACATAGGGGGAAAAAAGACGAGCGACCTGCATCTCCACGCAAGGACTAAGTTGTCTGCACTCTTCACGGCTGGAATCGAGACAAAGGCGCCAAAGTTGCGGGATGTGATTGCAGGCTTTTTCTTTTTCTTCTTCTCCTTCTCCTTCTTGGCTGGTCCCTCCTGTTGTTCGTCATCCGCCACTTCGTCCAGCACAAAGACGAGTGGCTTCACCGATTTGAAGTTGTATTCACCATCACGCTCATGGTGACTCAGTTCGATTTTCACTTCAAGGGATTTCAACTCATGGGCTGGTCGATCTAAAATCATCCCAGATTTTTGTAACAGGCTTAACATGGCCTATGTAAATTTGAAACCACCCCTATAGCCTCGCCAAGATCTTCCAAATCATTGACCAGGGACTGGAGCGTCACTGCAATGTCAGTGTTGGGCAAGGCCTGGAGGTGTGTGGGTAAGGTTTTCTTCTCTAAGATCAAGAAGTCGGTGCCACTGATGTTGAACGTAAACCAACGTCCCTCTGCGTTCTGTGTCACTTCACCAGCTTCCTTGCTCATTGACCCCGCTGGATTTTATTGTTTTGGCAAGTAAAGGCCAGATTTTGCTGATTATCTAGTAATTAGCCTTTTTGATTTGGGACAAATGAGAAATATTGACTTGGCTGACAAAGCACAGCTCCATCCCTCCACTCGCCACTTCCAAAGCCCCACCTGAGATGGCTAATTAATCTGACCTTGAAAACGAAGAGGGTTTTAACACGATTTCATTGAATGTTTCGACCACCACCAGGTTGTGTGATCCACCCATTTCCCCAATATGGATTTTCTGGGGGAAGTAGAAACCAAGGAGCATCTCACGCAACTGAAAGAACTGGTTTTGGTTCCTGGAAGAGATGTAGATCTTGTCTCCACCGGAAACCAGATCGCATGTGTTGTTGAGCTGCAATACCTTCCTGAGTTTGCCAGGGAAAAACCCGCTCAAGACATGATTTGATTAGAAGGGCCCATGGGAAAGTGATGTGTGCTTTGATTGACCCAGGGGATTCCACAGAACAGGAAACAAACAAGTCAAATCAAAACAGACATTGCATGTTACCAAACTAGATTGAAGATTCGACTGGGTCAACTTTGAAACCACTTCGGTTTTGCAGGCCTCCAGCTTGACCCGCTTCGCAGGTCTTTCCAGAGTGTCATCTTCCGATGTTCCTGTCCTTGCCTCAGTCCTGAGGGATGACTGGACAAGTCCAGCAATCCAAGTCCAAACAAGGTAACAAAATATCTTGGAGAGAAAACTTAGCTTTATTTGATGGGGAATCATGAGCCAAATTCCAGGAAGCAGTGGCTCACTACTTATTGCATAAGACCTCTAGAACTCACAGCTGACCCATGATACTAGCAAGGCAATATTACTTTGAGGGTTTGCTACCAACAGTTGTGGGGAGATATGACAACTTTTTGTTCCACCCTTACCTTTCTGCAGCCAGCACGAAGTCCCCAGACGGGTTGAACTCATCGTTGTGGGCTTTGATAAGCTCACGTGCGCGATCTTCAAAGTTTGGGTCCTCCAACCACTTCTTTGCCATGCTTTCCAAGACAATGAGTTGGTCATGACGTTGTGAGCTCACCCGATAACTCTTCCCCATCTCCGTAGCGCTGCCATTCCGCAAAGCGTTGAGCAAAGGATCGAAGTTGGGGAATGAGCTGATCTGCAAACTCCCTGCCCGTGCTTGCTCGTAAACCACATTGCTCAATCGGCTCAAAACGTCCTGCCCACTGTTGTCGAGGCACAGCGTTGCGCAAAGGCAGTCCCTGCCTTCTTGGATTTCCTGAATGCTTGTATGGCAAAAAATGGCAAAAACTTCCAAGTCTAATTTGTACAAACTTTTGGACTAATGGCCATACTCTGAGATTTCCCCATCAAAAACAAACACAATCAATTCCTAATTTATGACCGAGGATCCTGCAGGCAAGCCAGCGCAGGCCAGCCGTCGTAGCCGTACATATCCACCACCACATTCGTTTTGGAGGAGCGAACTTGAAAGGCTTCCAGTGATTTTGAGACAAAATCAGTTCCGGCTGCCACCTGTCAGAGAAACACACATTTCAGGAAACTTGTGCTCTTGATTTTAAAAAACCGCCTTATATGCCCCACGCATCAAGTGATTTGATTGAAACCCCCGGATAAACCATAGGCTTCCCAAAGAATCAAAAATATGAATATCACAAGGCTCCCAAACTATCCCCGGGATTAACAAGTATCATAGGCAATCAAGTTCCAAAATCCCAGGGACGAGTATGAAAAGATCCCTAAAGAACCCAACTAAAGTAAAGTAAAGGCTCCCAAGGATAATTATAGGTTTCTAAAGAATCTCAAGGTCAAGTATCATGAGGTTCCCAAAGAATGCCAAGGACAAATATATCATAGGGTTTCTAACGAATCTCAAAGGGAAGTATCATAAGGTTCCTCAAGAATCCCCAAGAAGTAGCACAGGGTTCCTAGAGAACCCCAAGGATCAGCATCATAGGGTTCCGAAAGGACTCCTAAGATAATATTTGAGAATATTTTCGTTAAACAGTTTGACCCCGAACAGCATAGTTGATGTTCCCAGGCACTTGCTTTTGTTCCTGCACATCGGTGAATGCACGTCCAAGGTGTGGAACAGAGTGTCGACCAGGCGATGCCTTGCAGGCAAGACTGGGGTGAAGGGTGTGTTTTAACCCAAATCTGAAAAGAAAACATTACTCCCAGGAACAAAATTTATTTGTGGGACTGGATGTGATGGCAAGTTGCTTGCTCTGGTTTGTACATCTCCGACCTTGGACACATACCAATCCCATGTACTGCCCCTGTCTTCCACCCTTTGGTGGCGTGGAAGAGATTCCGGGAATCTCTGTGTGTAATGGCTAACCCTGTGAGAACTCCGTCGCGTTTTCCGTACACTGTCGCCTGTCAGGGTTGAGGGCAACAGCTTGAGAGTAAACAATCTCTTTTGGGTTGGACAAAATCAGATATATGACAATGATGATTATAAGCTGATTATTATGAATATTTTATACCGCAAGGCAATTTGGGGAACCAACATGCTTTTCTATTAAAGCCAAATGGCTGGCTCAAAGATCCACGTCATCGGCCGCACTTTCAAATTTCGTTCTTTCATGCTCAACTGGGTCCTCAGATTGAGAATGTTTGATCCCGCCAAAAAAATCTCAATCCCAGAAAAATAGATAGATACTGCACCCTTCATAACCACACCGTTTCACCCCCAAAAAAATGCGGGGAAAGCAAGCAGTATCAAACAAGTGTCTCCAAGTTGTACCTGATGTCTCGCACTTGGATTTCCTCAGACTCTTCCAATGCTTTCATGCCCGGGTCATTCTCATCCTCACTTTCGTCCATTTTGACGTCCGATTCCTCTTTCTTCTCCACCGCTTCTTGCTTCGCAGGTTTCCTGCAGTGGCGTGGCATGGCCCTCAAACGGAGGAATCAAGATTGTTTGAAGGTTGAGCTGGTGATTTTTCATAGAATATTTTTTCGGGGGTATAGTATATGCCTTGTATATCAATTCAATGATACCAACTGAATACAGGCTGCATCTGACTTGAAAGAAACACAACATTTTTTTGGGTGTATAAACAATCCTGTCTTGGCTTGCCCGATTTGGGTGCACCAGCAAGCATATCGAGTTGAGCGGATAGTCGCTGAGAATGTTGCAGATGTAGGTGATCATGAAGCCCTTGAAGGCTGCCGACATGATTCCAACCACTGGGCATTGCATGAGCACAATGATGCTGTGATCATCAGCTGCTCCATTTGACACCTATTTTACGGAACAACCCTCAAGAAATCAATGACCAATCAAATACCTTCCAACAGCGAAGTAAAGTTGTAGCTTAAAAATGATAAGTAGTTGATATCGTCTTTTGGCTTAGGGGGGAACACATACACCGTGATTATGCACCCACCTCCATCACCGTGTCTCGCAACCATGCTCTGCTGGCTGGCATCAGCGTTTGCTCGGCTTCCAAGGTGCGGCCAGAGAACACCTTGATGTGGCTCTGCATGTAAGAGGCCACTGCATCCCAAGCCCTTGTGTGGCACTCCTGCAACATTGGATTCAATATATCTAACTGGCACACCCATTTACCCCAAAATTTCCGACAGGGCACCAGTCAAGGTAGCATAAATGGTAGATGTTTTGAAACCCCAAAGTACCAGAAAAGGATGGGAATGTCAAGGGAAATTGACTCCTGATTTTGGACATTGTTTGTTTGTCCTCCAGCTGCTTGACCAACTTGGCACGTTGACGGACACCTTCTTTCTCAGCCCTTGGAAACAGCATGGGGTAAGAACATAAGAAAAACCTTCGACCCCCAAACTCTTGCAGAACCAAGTTTGTTGCAATGCAATGCCCAAAGAAAAAACAAAGTTGTAGGCAAGATTCAGCACTTTGTCAGCCGTAAACTGAGCTTGGTCAGCCCGAAGTTCCTCAACCCATGCGTTGAATGCTGCCTCCATGCTCTTCCGCAAGGCGTTTTTGCTTTGATCTTGGTGCTTCTCCACGTATTCAGCAAGGCTGGACCCAGTGGCCTGCAGGGCGGCTGGATGCATTTGATTTTTGACAGCTGCCCCCCAAAAAATATGTTTGAAAACTATGAAGGTGCCATACAGTTGTGAACATTGTTGCCAAAAGCAAACTGGGTTTGCATGGGTTTGCACCAACAAACCTCCAAGACAAAGCTCACCCGGTTCCAGTCAAAATCTGCTTCCCCAGATCTCATAACTGAAGACAAATCCGCATCCAAATGCCTCAGATCAAGGCACCACCAACAGGATAGTAACAAGTGATCATTCATGACAGATAGACTATATAAGATAAATATAAATAGTATAGATAAATTAGATTGTTTACGTCAGATGATATCTCAAATATATTTCCAACATTTTTACAGTGTATTCAAATCCCCAAAAAAACACATCAAACTTTATCCATAAATTCCAACTTCAAAATGTGACGGGGTTTCCAGAAACCACATCATGATATCAACCTTTTCCAGGCTACCCATGATTGGGAGAACTTAGTTTGGATATGCTTGGAAATGATGCCCCCCCCCGAAAGCCAGCGATTTGCGACGCGGTTTCCAGAAACCACATCATAATTGGAAGTTATTTTTTGGATCCCAAAGATGATTGATCTGGCTGGCCAAATTTTTTTGGCCAGACCTTCAGATTTGTGACGTGGTTTCTGGAAACCACATCACAATTTATCACCCTTAGCCAAAAGATTTTGGCAACCAATCACTTTTCAGCACCCTTTGCCAAAAAAATTTGGCAACCAATCACTTTTTAGCACCCCTTGCCAAAATAATTTGGCAACCAATCACTTTTGAGAAGGCAAGCAACCCTTCATCAAACAAATTGTCGTGTTTCTGCACCACCTCGCCGCTGAAGGTGGCGACCATATTTTTCCGCAGCCACATCCACAAGCAGCAGTTGTCAAACAGCGCGAGGTGCCCATCTTCCGACAACTGGTGCTGTTTCTGACCGGGTGGCCAAAAGTGATTGGCAATTTTGATTTGTTCAAAACAAAAAACAGATTTTGGATTCAGCTGTAACCCTCTCCTTGGCTTTGACAGTGGCTTCCCTAGATGCCCTTCTGGAGAAATCCTGGCAAGGTTTCCAAACATATGAGAAAAATCAATGGTGCCTTTTTTTGGGTGTAAGAGCATGCAAAGACTCTATATCATAGTATGCAGTGTCCTGCATGACGCGGTCAAAATACATCATGGTGGTTTCCGCCGTCACCTCCAAGATTTCCTGAAACACGGCTTTGCCCCGATATCGTTCGTGTTCCTTCCGGGAGCAAGAGCCAGGAACGAAGTAGTCTGCCTGCAGCATCTCATGGGGTACTCCTGTTCAGGGGATGTTTGACATAGCCCTTAGTTCCCAATATGTTTTATCTTTATGTTTTAAACAGATTCCCGATATATAAAGCACACCCCACCATTATTTATTGTCTCCTGAATTCTCAGCCTTGTAATGATCATAGTGCTGATGCAGCTTCTTCAGCAAGATAGGTGGACACCGCATCCTGGAATGCACAAGCTGTCAAGGCCAGAAGGTCCAGTGGAGTTGGACATTGGAAAAAATAGGGAAAGATACATAATGAATAAGGCTAAACTTTCCTGAGGATCAAGTTCAGGGCCAAAGCTTTTCTGGCACTGTCGATTTTGTGTTTTTTGTTGGAGCAAAACTTGTTGTACTCTGCGACTATTTTGGTGAGCATGTCCCGGAGGGGGACATTTTTTGCATGTGTCTGGCGTCTTTGAAGCTCGATAGCTTGCTGAAGCTCTGCAACTATCTGAACTGGCGATGGCCCTTGTTTCTCAGCGGATACATAGCCGGTTTCTTAGCATTCAGGGAACTGGCCACAACAAATAGCTTAGCACACTGCAAGATATATTCTTGCCCAAAACTTGCCTCAGGATAAAAATGAGGGGAGAATGGAAACTTTGAAAACTGATAGAAAAGGATCTGAGAGAATGGAGGAAGAAGTGAGCTGGGTTCTCATAGTGCTGGTAGCTGCAGCGGAGCTGTGAAAAGCTAGCCAAGACCATTCGAAGTTGTGGATCAGCAAGTTCCTCGGGACCAAACTCCAACTCCTTAACCATTGCCACCACTGCCATCATGATGACAATCTTACAAAGACCATCAGTGGTTCCCACCGAGAAATCGGCAATCTCCCGGGAAGAGGTTCGCAACGGAAACTTGCATTCGATGTTGCCGATGCTGCTGACATATCCTCTTTGCAAGAATTCTGGAAAGTGAACCGCCATCTGGGTGTTCGATGGAAAGACTGCAGGGTAATGAAATGGAAACGCAGAAACTGGCAACCAACCATGAACAATTGGTTGAACAATTAAACCCAACCCGCACTCAGAGGTTTTTTTCGTCACAACCCCGGACATCCGTTCTTTGCATTCGCTGTGTAGTCAAAAGCTTTCAGCGGCAACCAAAACTCATCCATGCTGTCGTCGGGAACCATCTTGAGGGCTGCTCGCTTCAATCTTGACTCTGGATTCCTTTCCACATAATCCTCTATGGCCTTAACAGCCATGCTCAGACCCCAAACAAGGCCCAAGGTAAGGCTCAAGGAACTAGCAACTAGTGACCAACAGAAAAAAATTGAGGACACTGCAGCTGCCATCTTCGCTTTGTCTTTGAAAATCGTCGCTACATGTTCCCCAACATTCTTCTCAGCTGCAACCTTGGATGCCAACAGAAAAAATGGATTGGATTGGAACCGGAATCAAAATCCACGTGTTTAATATTCAAAAAAGGAACTGTCTCAAAATAGGCTCGTAGTTGGCCAATGGGGCCATTTTGGCCTTCTGACTCACCCTCCATTTTGAAACCGGGGGCGCGTCCACACCAAAGTGAAAAGCTCACATTGAGCCAATGGACGAAGCAACACCTACTAGATTCTAAAGCGATCAGAAAGCATCATGCCTGTTGAGTTGTGACTCTCATGGGATTGAATTTCATCTTGAAAGAGAACATCTGAAACTCATTTTTGAAGGCTGCTTTGCACCCCAGCAGTTGGCAGTTGGTGTCAAAAGATATGTCACACACGAGCTCTGTGAAAAACAACTTGGAGCTCATGTGGCTTGGGAACCCGTGGCCTTGGGCCAATCCCAACTGCACCCCAGTCACGTCGACCGTCTGTGCTTGCACGACGGAGAAAAGTTAGCTGCGGCACACCCCCAGGCACAGGTGTAGCAGAGGAAATCATACTTTCATAAAAACTCACAGCCCGGCTTAAATGAGGAAAATCCTTCCCCATTGCAATCTTCAAAGTGCGGAGTTCATCCTGCCTATCACTTTCAAGATGGCAGGTTTGAACCGGGCATTGGGGATCATTTGCCCGCCTCAACAGTTGCTGGCTTTGCTGAAGGAAAGAGCCAGGAAGGCACAACAAAGGAGCTTGGCACAAGCTATCGGATGCCATGCGCTCCTTAACCATGCAGAAAACATCATCCATAACGTTCTCCGACCGCAAGGCTCTGGGAACACGGTCACTCATTTCAAGATGCGACCCTTGGTTCGGAAGACCTGCAGCAGGAGAAAAACATACCAATCTTTACAAAACAGTCAGATTGATCTTGGTTGCTGAATAGCTGTAAACCATGCATGTGAATGTGTAAATTGGAACAGGTCTACCTTGCCTGCTCTTGCCATGAAACTGAACGATTGGGGCAGCGGGGTTTTGTCCTCATCATCAATCCACTTCCGGGCTCGGAAAGCATTTTTGAAGGTGACCCCGCCAGGCAGAATGGAGACCCAATCACGCACCTTAGATCATTGGTGGAAAACCAAACCTTGCGAAAACAATGGGTCCAAAAATGACTCAGCTGAATGAAGTCTCAAGGCGGACAATCAAACAAGTTCGTTTCTACATCCTAGTCACTGTGTCAACCGCCTCAATAGAGAACACCTGGTCCTTGTTCCTCCAAAGGTGTCCCAATTTGGAATCAATCCGTCTGACAACGTCCATGGGTGTCTGCAGACATTCGGGCTGACATGTCCTCAAAGCCATTGCCACTAGACTAAAAACGGAATCAACATCCTCATGGGTATGTCCGACCTGCAGGTGGTGGCATGATGCCACCCCCCACAGGCCGGCTTGCACCATACTGGATAGCATTTTTGACCCGTACTGATTACGGAGCTCTTTGACTGTGTTGTCGCTCTGCAACCATAACCTTAGATAGATTTCTAATCACAAGGCTTTGCTGGATGGATCTGGAAATCGCACATTTCAAAGCTAATAGTTTCCAAGTAACTCCTGAGCAAACCTTGAATTTCGTGCCCGGGATCTCACCCAGACCCCTTCGCAAGCTCTCATAACCTAGAAACAGTGGCCAGAGCGACCCACCCCAACAGAGACTTGATGCCACAAATGTCAAGAGCCACTCCACCATCACCATGATGCCAAGAGACGCACTCCCAGTTCCAATTGCTCCCAGCACTCATCCCTTCCCGCGCGGATAGAAACATCCAGCATCCAACCCCATGGCAAAGAACCGCTGTGAGGACCAATGACGCTCCTCGGCAAGAAAAGAAGGAGAGACAATGGACGTCTCCGTTCTGAAAAAAAACAACAGGTGGGTTTTGTCTTCATTTATCTGCAAAAAACAAATTGATCAAGGTCGCTGTTGATTGTTTCGTATATGGTTCTCTTCGGGGTGCGTCGAAGAGGCCACGCAGGTAGCTGCAGTTTCGATCGGTCAAAAGAATCAACTATCATGCATAGTATGTCTCCCTCTGTGGATGATCTGGACCGGGCAGCCCAGTAAACCAATCGATCCTTGTACTGGTCTGAATAGTGTGAAAGCAACTGGCTGCAAAGTTTGGCGTGCACATGGAAGTCCTTAGATTTTAGTGCTTTTTCCAAGTCTTAGAAATTGGTCATCATTGTCATGTAGTGTCTATGGAAGGTGCCCAACCTAAACAACTGAGATCAGTTCGCTGGCATTGTGGATTGCCGTCTTCAATGTTTGACACGTCACGCACATCGCATGCTGCGATTTTTTCCTAAATCGCAGACATGGAGACCAAGCTTTGAACACACTGTAGAATGTGCTTTTGCAGCAGGGCTCGTGCATGGAAGCCGCCTTGCACCAAGCCAAGTACATGAGAAACAGGGAAGCTGTTGTGCCTGGGGGAAGTTCCCTCAAAGGTAATTGCTTGGGGTCCATCGATTCCATAATTTCCAATGTAGGACCGGTCAGCTGGCGATTGATGAGTTTTTTGAGAAGCTCCTCTTTCAAGTCCTCTTCTTCACGGGAAAAGGCTGCATCAGAAGTGGAAACAAACCTGAGAGACACTTCAGCTAGGCTTTCACTTTAAAGGATAGTTGACATCAGAATCAGTAGATCAACCCTGACCAAGAATTGCAAGTCAAGTCACTCCGTTGGCATTGACTCAGCAGCTGTGTGATAGAGATGGCTGAAGAAGGAGTGGGCTGACGAGCTCTGTATGGCAGCTCGTGTGGTTTCACCTTGGTTTTTCTCTCTCACCACCTTTAGAGTATATGTTGAATGATGTTTATAAGATTTTATAAGAGAAATTGGCCCCCGGCCCCAAACAACATACACTGCTGCCATAGATCTTTGGTTTATTGTTCTGTCGTCGATCCCATGGAATGCACGCTTAGTACGTTCCAGCCGCTGCTTTCCAATCCCCAAGTATCGAATCCAGGCCAAACGGCATACCGGATATCCTGCAACAACAGATAGTAAACGATGATTGTGGATTAATGGGAAACAGGCTTTTGGTCACTGATGTTTTTTTTTTGCAATCACTATTGTTTGACTAGAGGTCCTTCAATCATCCATTTCCTTTTCAATGAACCTGATTCAGATTGCAAGGTCCATAACAGCGCGTCTTGCCGCTGCTTGGGCAGACTCCAAAAGCTTCGGCAGGTCTTCTTCAAGACGTCAGTTGGCACGCGGCAACCACAGCTGCAAGGTGGTGTCTTTAGTTCAGCGAACCGTGCTGGGTCAAGGGCATGGGCTGCAAAAACAGATTGATCACCACTTTCGTTTAAGGAATGCAAAGCATCGAGAGCACTAAATCTCAAATCTATAGTGGCACGACGGACAGATGGTGACCCTGACTCATCATCTTCTGTCCTAAGTTTGGGGTGGGATGTCTGAATTAGACCTTTCTCTTTACGACTTGATGTGAATCCTACAGAAACTTGGGTCCAAGAATCTCAGAATCTCCTTTGGCTGAATTTGAACCTGAAGATTCGTCATCCGAAGTCTCATCATATCGCCAAAGCGCCTGCTGCTGAGGCCGTAGTTCATTGGCGTCAGCATCATAGCGGCCCAGGACAGGCATGGCCAAACTGGCCGGATGCGGGCTTGATACCCTCGGAATGCTGTGGGGAAACACATGAGTCTGAGTCCGTGGGATATCTCTTTGCGATGCTTTGGGAGATCATGTTTTTGAATATCATATTCCGATCAAACGGCAAATCACCAACACCAAACTGTTTTTCCCCAAGTTCTCATGTCATCTCTGGGTGATAGGTGCTTCGCCGCCCATCTAATGTTCGAAATCTACGATGTAGCCCCTGACGTAGTGTGGATTCACACTCCTAAGGGCCACAGCTACAGCAAGCATCACACATCGAATAGCCATTCCGTTCCCTGCAAGTTGGAACAGTTCCTGAGCTGGGAAGAACGGGTCCAACATCAGAAGATGATAGAACATGGACATCTATATAGTATCTACTATCAATAAAAATATAGATATAGTATAATATGATATATATAAAATAAAATATGATATATACATGAAATATATATATATATTTATAATATATTTATATATAGTATATTAAATGAGAAGGTCACCAACCATAGTTTATTTTGACTAGAGTCTTTGTCCTTGAAGCAACTGGTGTGAATGGAGTCAACCGGCATTCCGTGCAGGATCAAGGCCTCAATTCCTGAGATTTGCGGTGTCTGAGATGCAGCGGCTGGCGGCGGCTAGTCACTTTAGTTTCAGCTGAGCTTCCTGTCAGGTAACGGCTTTGGCTCCCCAAGAAATAAGCTCCATTGGGCCTCAAGTATTTTGCAATTACCAATGAAAAAAACCGTCACGACTTCATTCTGAACTGCTTGATATGATTTGTTTTTTCAATGAGGATTCTAAGATAGGGGCGTAAGACATGGCATGGGGGCATCCCCCTTCGAAAGAGGCATTCTGTGAAGCATTTGGCTTGTGTTGAGGCAGCCGATGTCATCTCCATGTTTCATAGTCAAAAGGTCTAAGGCCTCACACACGGTTGAAACAAATCTTGCAACATGGCAAACCCCATGAATGAACCAAACAAAGAGGAAAGATAACAAGCCTCCATCTCTCGCCGGGTTGTAATCTGACTTGCTCCTCCGGGAAAGGTTTGTCGAAAGGAACCTTTCGCTCGCCCCACCTGACACATGGACAATTTACGGGTTTTGGATGAATAGTCGGGTGGGTAAACTAATGGCACTCAGTTCAGCTCATGTTTTGCTAGCGGCCTTGATCCCATGTTGTTTGGCCCAAGTCTTGTGAACCTTTTTCCATTTGGCTCCCGAATCATCTCGCCTCATGATGAAGGATCAATGAGAGAATTGCCCCAAAGAACATCAAGAATAAGTGAAAGTCATATCAAGCTAAGGGGCTTGACAAAGAAACATCGCCTCCTCCTTGCGCAACGCTGCGTCATGACCTCCTGTACTAAAGGGTGATCCTTCTCAAGTAGGAGATCTTTCCTTAGCTATGTGGATGTCCAACTTCAGCCCCCACAGGGATGAGGGACAGTCAGTATGAATTGGGTTTGTAAAAAACAATGATGGCAAGAAGCCAGCTCACATCCGCTTCACATTGCAGCTGCTTGCAGATCTTCTCACAGAAATCCGCAAAATTGCCTTTGGCAACCTTCAACATCAATTCCTCCCTCACAAGAAGAATGTACAGCCTGTTCCGAGAGACTGCATGTCCATAGTCTTTCCTCGGTACCAGTACTAGTTGGTTTCTGAAGGGGATGCATTTCCACAACACTTCCTCCTTAAAAATGTTGGTTCCAAAGGCAATTTTTTTTGGAATCTGAGATGTGGGTTTCGAGAATCAGAAGCAGGCAACCAAGGGGCGCATCCAGTTCCAAGAAAGCTGCTTGGTACCTTGGCCCCCACCAAAAATCTTGGCAGTGTCAAATATTTTCAAGGCATATTGGATTGAAAATGGCTACCAAGTAACTCTGGCAACTTCTCCATGAGGAGTCGCTCAAACTCATCCTTGACCCGTTTGAAGCCAGGCACGTTCTCCAGCAATCCAATCTTAGTTTCATAGGCCATGCAATGGTTGTTTGCTGATGAAATACCTAACATCATCTAACGTCATTTGAAAGTTCCATCATCACTTGATACATGCACTACATGATGCAAGTAGCTGCCGGCTGGCAATCCTGCACGTTGTCCAGCACCCGGTACATTTGACGAGCATCTTGTTCAGCTAGAAGCTGCGAGCCCCAGTGCGGAAGAGAGAATGGTGTGCAGGGGAAACCTGCCCCATAGAAACAGACCTCACAAGCAAAGTCTGCCGGGTGCTGGCTAGAAATTCGATCTGACTTGAGTTGCATGTGACTCACTCAGGCGTGCCGCGCCTTGCGACGCAACAGCTTGTAGTTGGTTGCAAAGATATCTTCGCTTGACCTTGCGTGGGTCTCCCAAATGTTTGCAAGGTTGAAATTGTTTCTCGCTTTTATTTGGGAAGCTTTGCATGTTTCCCCAGAAAAAACCAATGCAGGTGAGTAGCCCAAACACAGGGCGTGGGTGGTTAATCTCAAGATACTTTCTGGCAGTTGCGTCGCGCTCGCTGTTGAACCTCAGGAATGGTTAGCGTTTCTGCAGAATGGAGAGAGAGAGAGAGAGAGAGAGACAGAGCGCAGCAAGAAAAAAAAAGACAGTCAACCTGGAGCATGTCTTTGTGCTCAGGGGCATGTAGGTCACTAGATCCCTCTTGGCCGTCGGGAACAGCATGTTGAGAGCCGTCAGTGGGGTGTCCATACCCGAGCCTGAGTTCGAAAAACAGTTCACACTCCGCGCATTTTGGGGATTTGACCTAAGAAACAACAGCCAAGTGGCAGTCTGAGGCATAGGTGAATTTGCCTCCCCATTGTTTGAAGAACCAATCCAAGCCTCAGCTGCGGCGATTTAGGGGATGGAGACCTGTTAATGGAATCAAGATTTGACAAGTAACTGGTCTCACGTCGAAATTTTTCAGCGCAGTAGATGTAGTCAAACTGCTCCACAGACAGAGATACCATTCTTTCCTCCAAGGGGATGTGGATACAAAATGATTTTCATTTGACATGAGATCCCCCAAGCAAGTGGCACTCCTCTTCAACATCTTCATCAGATGAACAATAGCGCCACACAGCCATGGCGCAGCGGGGGACCAGCCAACTAGAAAGAGCCCCAATAGCAGCTGATTGTAGCGGGCAATCCATCCCAAACTGAAGCCCCAGATACTAATTGCAAAGTCCCTGGTTGCAACTGGAAGCAGTTTTAAGCAGATCATGATTGAAGCATCCCATCCAAGTTAGAATCAGAAACAACTGCAGCGCAATGTGATCATGTAGCGCAATGTAGTTTTGCTTGTAGCCCCAGCTGCCCGAAGGCTGTTCAATGACGAGGTTCCCGCAGGTCCTCCTTCGAATGATGCACAAGCTGGTTCATCATGAAGCATCATTGCCATGGATGGAAAATTTTATTTGAAGCAACAAACATGGAGATCTATCTGATATATATATATATATATGAATTATTACTTATAGTTATTATCTAAAGTTATATATTACTTAATATTATATAACCCGTAAATATGGGGACTTTATTCAATGATGATTAGAACTGGTTTATAACCATTGATTGTTTTATAACCCATGTATAAAACCTTGTGAAGGCAGCGAACATGGGAATAGGAGTTGATATAAGCTGTGAACATATGGATTTGACACATGATGATGAGGAAGTGGGTTTGTAACCATAGTTAGTTCACCAATTTGTAGATGGGATAACCCCAGAATTTGGGGACCAACCTGATCCCAGTTGCAATGAATCCCGTCACGGGGTTAACAACTGGGATTCATTACGTAAAATAAGCAGTGACATGCAATGACTTCATGAACTACGAAGTAAATCACAAACTTACTTATGTAATCATAGCTAGTCTAGTACGTTTCCCTGAAAGTCAAATGACTCATATTTTCCACATAGTGTTAAAAATCCGCAATTACTCCAATGGTAAAATATGGTTAAATGACTCAATGGGATCTTCTAATCTTCGTATCCCACATAGATTTAGTAAGCTGCTAGGACTTTTTGAAACCATGTCCAAAGGCAGAGTTTGTCAAATATATCAATATATCATTTTTTTGTCATTGCCCACTCAACAGATAAAACACGTACATCAAAGTACAAACCCCTTCCTACTCATCCAATGATCATGGTGAATATGAAACTGAAATGGAGTCCAAAGCATGTCCCAGATAGAAATGGCTGGAAAAGACATGTACCTCATCGAATCCATGTGCTTTACAGTTGTTTGATCTTGTTTTCTCTTTTTCAACTATTCGAACTACCAGTAGCTGATATGATCATATACAATCGATACAGTAAATCCAGCAAATTGAAATCATCAATGACATCACTACTTGGGGGTTGTATCCCAACTTAGCAAATGGATTATATCCCCATTTTTTTACGGAATATCCCCACTTATAAATGGAAATATATGGCATGGGACCTTAAACCACTTCTGAGCCGTCGGATGTGCAGATCCAAGCGACAAATGCAACAACTCTGCAGAAGTTGCGCATCTTCTGTCAAGGCCTAGACATGAATTTTGGGGAGAAAAAAAACCAAGAGTCACTGGGTTGGTTGAACTCTACAATCAATGGGAAGAATGGTGGTTTAAATATGGTTTAACAATGTTTAATATGATTTAGTCACCAAATATATGATGATCAATGAATTGGTTGGAGGTAAAGTCAACAGGGAACCAGGTTTCCGTCCCATCAAGTGTAGAGGTTTCCTGAACAGTTTCTCTTTAACCAGTTCTAGAAAACAGGCCCAATCACTGGAGATGAGTTTGGGTCGAATTTGGGAAGCCTCAAAACAGAGGATGAAGTACGAAAAATGCTCAACATCTCTTATATTTGTTGCGTTTAATATGCTTTTATAAACCCATGAATACCATAGCCATAGCTATATCAGGCTATATCCCAAGCACTGATAGTCCCTGGCTTCTGGTCTATGCACGGTCTTGGCAGTGACCGTACTGCCTAACATGTGCCCACTTGCTGAAGGCCACAGCCAAGGGCCAAAGCTGTGAATACACACTTGGAGGACGCTGCGAAAAAAAAGTGACTTTCTAGGCCACGTTGTTTGAAAACCACGTTGTGTGAAAGAGTTTCTACAAAATCTAAGTTTTTAGCGCAGCGGAAACGATGAAAGTTAAAAAAGGCCAATGGAATTGACCTCAAAAAACAACAAACATCCAGAGTACGTCTTAATTGCGAAAGAAACCGGATCTCTAATTACGAAAAAAAAACTCTCTAATTGCGCGACAAAAAAAACCTTGAAATGCGAAAGAAATCAAGGGTATGGAACAATCGAAACAAATAACTATAATATGCCTGTAGGGAAGGGAATGGTAGAGGAGGGATAATGGTGGCACGGGAGTGGCACGGGAGTCCAACGGGAAAGTGGCAGACATGGTACAGAAGTGGCATGGGAGCGGCACGCAAGATGCAACTCGATGCGTCACATAATCGAAAACAATGACATAAGAATAAAGGATCAAATGTAAACAATCGAACAAGTGCGCAGGAATAGAGGGATATGAAAGGAAATTGTGCATGCATTGTGCCTCGCCCCGCTGGTAAGCCATGATGTACGCCTCACAAAGGCACAGATGAAAGAATACGCAATTGCATTGGCACTCGTGCGCTACCTGGCGCACACAGCTTCATGCACTCCATAGCCTCGGTCGAGTAGACCTCCCTTTCGTCGATGGCTCGGACTGGCATCTTGCGCGCAAGGCCTGTCGGACCACCCTGTCGTCGAAGCGCCACCAGGCATCGCCGCGCCTATGTTTCAAGAGATGAAGATTAGCTAGATGTCATGTTGAAGACATCTCCGCACAAGGGATTCGGCCTGGCATGGATATAGAAATGGCATGGCCACTCTCCAATTCTTGTCCCGCGTGATGGAGCACCTTGGAGACGTTTGTGGGACATCGTCGTATGTTTGGCTCGCACAGGCCTGTCAAGAATCGTCAGTGAATTGTAGATCTACATTTCTGGTGTTTGCATGCTGCTTGGACTCTACCCATTTGAAGAGGCTCCTCAAACTATTCTGAGAAAAGGATCTGCATTTAAGATACCAATTTCTTTCGTAATCACAATATCCCAGAACCCCCCAAACAACCGAATGAGTTTCTTTAAATAAATATGTATATAGAGTGTAGTATAAATCTATACATGCATAGTCAGATATACATTGCTCAATTCCTTGGACTAATTTCGGAAGTAGATTATTGATGTGTTTTCGTAATTAAAGAACTTCTTTCGTAATTAGAAGATACCTTTCGTAATTAAGACGTGCCCTAAACAAACATCCCTTTTGAGTGAGTTCCCCAAACGCAGTGTTTTGCTCTGCTTTTTGAAATCACGAAGCAAAACAATGACGCCGCGTGGCCGCTGCCACGGTTTTCGGTCCCTCGGTTCTTGTTTTTGCTAAAGAACATGAGTCGAGTAAGTTCCGAGTAAGCATCAAAGTTCCATGGCAGTTGTCGATGTCGAAGCTTTGGGTCACGATGGATTAATATGATTAATGTTTCAAGATCTACAGTGTGGACATGTGTGGACACCATGGTTTCTTCATGTTTCTTCATGTTTCTTCCACATGTATGGCTTCCCAACGGTTTCCTAAGGGTGTTTTTGTTGGCAAAAAAGCCACCGCCCGCCTCGCCGAAACCAGGTTCTGAGATCCACTTTGGGACCACCTGGGAAACTGACACAACATCATGGGCATTTCCGTATCATCTATATAATGGGAATTCATGGGAATTTCCATGGGAGAATCATGGGATATACCCTAGGGAGTCAACAGTTTGGTCGCTGGAAAATGTCCCATCTATCTGTTTCTTCCACCTGATGAACCTGCATTTTTGAGTTCATACTCATTTATTCCCAGCTAGCCACGTTTGATTACCAAAGGGCAACCACGACAAATGAAACAACTACCTGGCTTTTGCAGTGGGTTTTTGGGGACACTTTAATTGTTTGAGTGGCACCCAAGCTCCACACTTTGGAACCTACAATTTTCATGGTGAAGCCAAAATGCAACTTCTGAATTATAATAATTGGGAAGCCAGGATGTGATAAACAAATAAATACATCCACACGTTCGAATGAAGTGAGGAGTTGTCGAATCCGGAAATTCAACAAAAACGCTTGGTTGCTAGGGGGGGTTACACATCGACGGCGTGTAGACAATAAGGTCAATCAACTGCAAACTGGTAGGATGCAGGTACCCTTCGATGAAGCAGGCATCACTCAGTCAAGGTGGAGACTTCTACGCCGCTCATCCCACGAAGTCAAAATACCATGGTATACATCCCTGGTTTTTTCAGTGGGGTAAGTAGGGTAAATCCATTTCTAATTGGGTTTTAACCAACTGACGAACTGCGGTTAACCACCAAGTACAGTTGGGTCAAGAAACAAACCAACTTACAATGGCCCAGCTATGTGAATACTTGGGCTATTCGCCCAAACGGTGCTTTCAACCCAACAAGTCAATTTGGGGATAAGAAAACACACATATTAGGGGATGTGATGCCATCATTAAAAAAAAAAACACATCATGGTCAGAATCCATAGGAATCCCAATCAAAGTGGAATGACACCAAAAAACCATGGAACTTGACCCACAAAAATCCCCATCTGCTTGGCATCTACCGCGCCTCCGTCTTCTTGGGACGTACCTGACACCGGGGCGGAGAATTCGCATTCAACATTGACTTGCGTATATGTTGGTCTGAAAATAGGGTAGTCCTAAATCCCCTGGTTTATGATTATATATCAGTAGAATTCAAATGGCAACTGTTGGGATATCCACCATTTTCAAACAGACCCATATATATATATATATATAGATGGCTGACTCTGTAAGTAAATCTGGATGATCTGCAATGTTTTGGGTTTGCCCATCACTTTGGCAAAGCTTCAGTTTGGGACTGACTATATATTGACTAGTTTGTCAGAATTTTTTACCACCCCGTATGGGAAAAGAATCGTGGCGCATACATCCCATACCCAAGTGGTTTTTAACTTGGGGTGGTAGCCTTTTAGAATCCATGAACATGTTCGGAGGAATTTGAACTTTTCTGAAAATGGAACATCCAAAATCCAAATTTCATTCCCTCAATAACAACTACTACGGGATATCATATACATTAATATACCCTGATTTTCTACAAATCCATTGGCATGTCTAAAAGGGAAGATGAACAAAATGAAACATGGCAAATGAGTCCATATCCGCACCGAGAAAACATTGCCAAAGGCTGCCCGTTTCTTGTGCCCGGGCCTCCAACCGCGAAACACGTCTAGACAAAGACCTGACACTGCAGGATCAACGATGTGCCCAAGGAGTGTGAAACTGAAGGTTTCAAAATCTAGGGACCTTCAACGAGATTCAGGAATAGTAAGTGACCACGTTTTTTTTGAACTAATTCCTTTTTAAAAAATGCTATACAGGATCATGTCGTCAATGTCACATGTTCCGATCGTGGCGGAGCTCTACAGCCAAGCGGCATTCGAATTACCTTGCTGTCTTCTCCATGCCAAGGAGACCGCCAGCCGTACTCGGGTGGCACCATCTCCTGCGATATGGCATTAAACTTTAAACTGAGGAATGGCTCAAAAGGCTGCGTCTGGAAATGGGGTACATGAGCTTCTTCTTTTGTTGAACTATACTTCTTCAGGCCTCTTCGCTGAGGTACCTCTTCTCTCAGCGCCTTTTTCTTTTAGGAGCGTCTTGTCTGGGCTACTTCTTCCCTTCACCCTGCTCCGAGCTGCCTCCCAGCTAGCTCTTCTGTAGCTTCTGCAACCCAATTCCTCTCTTCGCGCAAATGTGGCAATGCGTTTAGCAACCTCCAGCTGCAATCCCGCTAGACAGGAGCCTCACAGCATCACTCACGCTTGCCGCGCGCAGCCGTGCCAATGTCCTTTGTCCCAGCCGGTTGCAAACCCCCATAGCAGGAGCCCGGCACCAAATCGACCAACATTCACGCAGCGTCAAGAGTACGGACTTTTCAGCCCCGCCCCAAACATGCCAGTTTTTAACAATTTTCATATGAAATCAAGCTCTTCCTTCAGTCGCGTGCACATTTTGCCGACAACTTTCCCAGATCGCCCCACGGCCACATTACCTTAGAAAAACATAGGGTTTCGCGTCCCAAAATGTTTCACCCGTGAATCCAGGCGCTTCCGAACTGTTACACTTCGGAACTATTGATGATGGGTGGTTGACATGATGATGTGGTTGACATGATGGTGTGCATACTCATCATGACCATCGTCCATAACTTGGAAGTTTTCTCACTAAACTTCCTTTGATAAATCTATAGTATATAACATTATGTATATAACATTATATATAACATTATATATAAAACATTATATATATAATTATATATATATATATATCTGTATGGTACATATGACATATGTAAGAAAGAGACAGGACAAGTGCTTAGACCACATTTTCTACCCGGAAAACGCCGCCGCTGCCGTCCTCCTTGGGATGAAAACCCCAAACTTCAGCGCCTCCCAAGATGGGACCCACCCACCAGCCACACCTCAGCTGGACATGGTCATGGTAGTGATGGCAGTTGGAAGATATGATTAGCCTCTGGTTAACTAACATAGCCATTGAAAAATGGTGGTTTATAGTGGATTTTCTCATTAAAAATGGTGATTTTCCATAATCTACCCTCTGGTAAACTAACAGTTTGCTATTGAAAATGGACCATAGATAATAGTGGATTTACCTACTTAAAATGGTGATTATCCATAGTTATGTTAGTTTACCAAAGGGTAATCGATCTGGGATGATGGGGATCTGGGATGATTTTGATGAACACATATATAGTTGGGTCAAATGATTTTGGGTGATGAAAACCATCTAGTCATGTTGGATGATCTAGGTAAATCATGTCACTATAACTCGAAAAAAAAAAAGCTGTTTGGGGATCGTTACCCCGCAATCTAACCATCATTCCAGTGACGTCGCGTTGAGGTGGGTGTAATTGACATTATAGTTGACCCTGGAAATTGGTTCTGTTGTTTCATAACTAGCATAGCTGTTGGATATACACTTTGGATGGGTTTGGAAACTGACTTCTCATCTTAGGGGCACCACTTTGCGGTGATCAGCAGTTGGCGACCCTAAATGTGGGACGGTGAAGTTAAAGTAAAATTCTTCGGAACCAACAAATTTAAGTGTTATTCATGGGTGCATCACGTTTAGCATCAACTAGTAGACAGTGGTAATTCATCTTAGATTTGCTTGATGGGACCACCAAAATATAAAAAGAAAGTAGATGTCCCAGCTAGTGGACTAACCAATGTGTCTAATGTACCGAAACAACGCATCTTCAGCTAAATCCAGGCAATAACACATGTGTTTGGTTGTGATTAATAGCCGGGGATTCTCAAAAAAATGGGATCCCATTTAGAAGCCATGGATTTGTGCGTTGCGGGTGACTCACCATGGTCCGCTTGTCCCAGTGGCCAGCTCTCCCCATCTCGATCGTCCCAGAAGTAGATGAAGGGTCCTGCGGGATCGGGTGCTGAGGCATGATGGAATATATATGATTCATGATTGTGGTGGAATATAAACAAATAAATATAATTATCTGTATGCAGTTACTATGGGGTGTTAATAGATATCCAGTTAATATTGTTGTTGGTACCATTATCATCATCATTATTGTTGCTTATGTTATTATCCCAATCCCATATGATCTTCTATACCATCAGTTCTTGAGTGTTTTGATTTTGTTTCTTTGATTGCGGCCATTGCTACTCCCAATGCGGGTTTGGGAATCATTATCTTTGGAGGTATGTCGCTCGAGTTTTCATCATTTCAACATCCCAATTTCATCTACCTCAGATATTTATTTGAGGGTTTCCTAAAATGTGGGTACCAAAAAATGGATGGTTTATAATGGAAAATCCTAAAAAATGGATGATTTGGGGGTACCCCTATTTTAGGAAACCTCCATTTTGGTGGAAGAAAGTATCTGGGCCAGTCTGCGGCCGTTGATATTCGTGCATGGGATGGTCTGGGTATCGTGTTTCCAAAACATTGGGGTGCTGCACTCGGAATGACGCACATTTACCATCCAAAAAACATAAACCTTTGCCTTACAAAATGGAAGTTTTGATGGGAAAATCATCTATAATTGAGGGATGATCCATAGCTATGCGAAATAAGTAAAGGGTACCATCCCCCCCCAAAAAAAAGCAAGAAAACATGCGGATTGCCGGGTCAATTCCCTTTGTTGGGCAAGAAAGGTGGGCAAAACGATTGGGCAAATTGGTATGGTTTGATATGTGTTTTTGCCGACCAAAGCTAGCCGCACTTTGCGTATTGAATTGAAATCTAAAACTATGTTTAAAGAAAAAGTGTTGAACTCGTTATCCCATGATTTTGGTCGTAAAGAAACTCAGAAGATCTCAGAATCATTCCATCTTGGCCAATCTCTGAACTCCCCGCGGGTGCCTTTGCTCCCAATGCGTTGGAAGACGGGCCGGCCGTGGTGTTCCTTGGCGATGTGGCGATGTCTTAGAGTCTTAGCAAGGTGTTCAGATAATGAGGCAAGTTGAACCACCAAGTGTTTCTAGGGATATGTAGATATCCACAAATGCTAATATACTACTAGTAGGTACAACACAACCCAATATCAACCAGGCCTTGTCTATGATTTGCAGATTTGGATCCATGCCACTGTCTCTACCAGTGTCCTCCAGTTATGTTTGTTGGTTTCCAACGCCTGGTAAATAAATATATATATATATATACACAGTCATAATCACCGTAATCCCTACCAGATGTGCGTGTAGAGATACATGTACCCCATTCCATCCACTGGTTAATCATCCCGCTTTCCCCAGTAGCAATTTAATTTTGGGAGTATGCATACCCCATCTTCGCAAAAACCCATGTGTAGTATATGTGTAGTGTATGTCTGTAAGCCCAATTTGAACTATATACTGAATGTTGTTCGACTTTCCAGAGAGATGAGATTGTCTGACACAACTTTGATTGGTGTGTAATATACCCTGAAAAAAAAAAAAACTCATCCTCCGACCCCATTACCTTCTGAGGGAACAGAACTTGGGTGTGATTCAGGGGGGGTGAAGTACCTTCTCAGGAACTCTTTGGATCCATAGAGTAACATAGATATGGATAATCCATCGCGCCCCCAGGAAGATAGAAAGTGTCGGATTTCCATGTAAATTTTCTGGAGAGTAGCCAGGAAGCAAAGAAACATATGTAATGGAGTTTTCCGGCAGCTTCTGAAAATACATCAAAATTTAAATGCTTGAAACATCTTGGAACAATGATGAACAATGAATGTATATAGGCTATAGGTGAACAAACTTACCCAAACCATTCAATCATTTACCACGCAATTCCAATACCAAACCAAGTTTAGGCCAGATGATCCATACTTAGATGGGACATGGAGTTAGTTAAGTGGTCAATAAGTGGGTTACCCGCCCCATTACGCGGGGTATAAGCGGTATAAACATGTATAATCCAGCTTTTCACCGGGTAAATGAATATATATATATATATATAGATAACTCCCTGGCCCATCCCAACCTATATGAGGCTTTCCAAAAATGCGGCAATGTTGATCAGCCACTCTTTGAACCCCTTTCTTGGATCAACCAGGGCTGCCCCAGTGCTCTGCAATGCAACTTTCAGTCGTGCCGCAAGGATCAGGAGAGCTTGTGCTTCTTTGGGTTCTAGGCCTGTTCGCTTGTTTTTTCATTTTGCCGAGCAATTTATGCGGACCCTTGGATCCACCTCTACTCTCAACGAAGGTGTTGGCACCACGGCACGTTTGACACAAAAGGTCAGCATCGTTCTTCATGTCGACGGGCAACCAGACTGCGCCTGGATCAGGTCGCGGGTCCAATTCCAAGTTGGCCATCTCAGTCTCGATCCATTTGGCCCCTAAGTCGCCATGGGTTTTTTAAAAATTCTAAGTCATGACCTGATGACTTGGATGGGGGTATTACCATGACCTAGGAAACCTCCATATATCCCCCGAATGTTTTTGTCTACACAGTCCAAGGTGGGAATTTCGCCAGGCTTCTCCCCGTATGGCATAGGCACCATTGGCGCTGCCATTGCTACGACGCGGAAAACCGGTGACTAACAAGTCACCTGGAAGCAGAAAAGGCAGTGAACGGCCCGGGTGGGTATGATGGGACATAGAACTTATATTTTAGTAGGATGAAATAGGATTAAATTGGATATGATGGAGTTAAATGTAATTTCATGGGATTTTGTGGGATTCCACATAATGGTGCAGGACTGAGGTAGCAAAATGTGGTTTTATATAACATGTTTTAACCATGGTTTTAAGAAGCATAGGTTGGGATGACAGCTCTATAACTATGGTGATGTATCCACTTATAACTGGAAATGCACTTCCAAGTATGCTTGGAAGATTATCCCACAGATGATCGTTACTGGTGAAATTTACTGGTTAGGAAGTCCCCTAAATAGGCTGTCCCAGTTACAAGTGGTTTACAACCAGGGTTACCAACCACTTACTAAGTGGTATGATCCTCCAAGTAATGGGATAAGCATGATGTAATGGGATATTATGTCACTTTACAATTGTTTTCATGTTGAAAACCAGATAACCTCTTACTGGGATATAAACGGGACAACCCTCAGAGGGTGTGTAAAATGAAAGACAAGCAAATGACTTGTGTCTGAAATGATAAATCGGAAAAATATTGGGATATATGCATGATAGGGATATTCTATGAGATGTACAACAAAGCCAGGAGCTACATTGTCCTTCTGGGGAGAAATGAAGGGGGTATGTTGGGCTTAGCATTTATCATCATTTACGTGTGGTTTGTTCAACGCGGGCAGAGAAAAGCACGGGGTTGTCAGGTGGTGAACAATGAAAACGGGGTGCCCTGGGGGGATGTAATGGGACTTAGTGGGGATCTTATGGCAATGGGAAATTTTAGCTATATAAATATACTGGGATTTATAGAATCAACATATAATATGATTTTGTATTTGGGTCTGTCTGAAATGGAGGAAACCATCTAAACATGAGATATTTCATGGGATTTGAGGATATGTCACCAGCAATATGATGGCTATGTGGGTGTGTCCGAAAATGGTGGATACCCATAAAATGGAACATATTTATACAATTTTATACATACAAATCCATGTTACCTTCTGGCATTCAAACGTGGCAGTGGAAAGTCACCCGTTTACAGATTATTTTCCCATTTGACCAATTCTCCAAAACAGGTTCCCAGCCTTGCGTGAAAGGTAGTCGTAGCCAGTGAACCACACCCGAGCAACAGGCTGAATCTGCCCACAGGGCCGGCGGACGCTGCTGGAAAGTGACAGCATGAGTATGAAGGTCAAGATAGAGAAGCAAACTGTGTAACAAGACACAAACTACTTGGGGTGCGGTTGAGGATACAAATGGGTCCAACATGGTCTAACCATGGTACAACAAAAAGTTGGGATATAAGCCCTACATTGTTTGTGTAAACCTACTGCAATCATCTGTAATCTACTTAGCTTTATGGTGGTTATAAGATGTTATACAAACGTATCATTTGGGGTCTCCATATAGAAGGGTAACATGGGGCAAATATAGGTTTTCCAAACTCGGATTCAATAAAACTACTTTGCATGGCCCTCAGTGGGTATTGGAGAGTTACATGAAATCATCAGAGTGGATATGAGTGAAGACATGTTTTTTTTTTTTACAAAAAGGATTATGATGAGATCTGGGTCAAAATACGATTGGCTTTCCTAAGTTTTTCCAAACATGGATAATTGAAGATATGTTGGAAATACCAAGATGTGTCAGCATATGGGTTCTCAAAATTGGATGGTCTATGATCATTTTCCCTATCAAATGGCCATTCGGTATATCCCAATTTCAGACACAGCCATATTCGCAGCCAGCCTTCGAAGGCGCCCGATGACGCATTGCCCATTGCGAACAAAAATCAGACCCTTTGCGCCCCAAAACTCTTGGGGCGCCGCAGCGGCACAACTTGGCTGTCTGTGTAGGCTTTCATCTTTGATTGGTATTAGAAGTTGGTGTTTCAAGTTTCAAGATGTTTCAAGCTAACTAGAGATTGTATGAGATTTCAAGTGATTGTAATCTTTGATGTTTCAAGTGACCAAAGATATGTAGATTTTTGCCTCGTTGAATAGCTGTTCACTCGATTTTGGGTATGTCTTACTTTGATGACAAGCCACAACTCATCTCCATATCAAGATGTTTGTGCCTGCCCCAAATGGATGCGTCCATGGGTAACACTGGGATTTTTAGGCACCCTTTTTTAGGCAATATATTTAGACAAACCCAAATGCTCAAAGCGCAGGGTGAAAGGCAAACTGCAATACTTCAGAGTGCTGGAAACGAACAACTACAATGGCCTGCAGGAACCTGCGTTCGTGTCATAAGCTTATTCATGCTCAAGGCTCAAAACACTATGCCTGAAGAACCCGAAAAGCTGAGGCAGTCTGAACTCATGCATAAAGCATATCAGGGCCCCCCTCGCAAACCCCTTGTAGCATAGATGCATCTAGAATCATATAGATGTATATGCATGACACTCAAGACATCGTAATGTGATATATAATACATACATCGGGGAACGCTACATGTATATTATGTATATATTGGGAAACCGGAAACCGGTAAATGATGGCTTCCAAGTTATGTGGGTAGACTTGCAAATCCTGTAGAATAGAAGGGTCGAGTGGTCGCAAATTGAAACCTAATATCCAAACATCCAAACGTCTTGAAAGCGACAATTCCAACATGCTTCACGCGCTGCATTTTAAAACATTTTATGGTATTTCAATGTATTTCAAAAACTACATATTTGGATGTTTTTTCCCAAAAACCTTAGTAAGTGTTCCTTGCATGGCTCTGTCCAAAAGAGTGTACTCAAAATGGTTGATCACACTTTTCGCAATCAACAGTGCCAGAATTAGTTTGAGCTATCCAAAACAAAATTCAGGCAAACCTATTTCCAGTATTCATTGCTAAATCCCTATTTTTCTAATGGTAAAGTCACCATTTTGCGCTGTGTAAAATCCCTATGTCTAGCTGTTGAAATCGCCATTTCTTTCTGCATACTCAACCATATTATTTTCCACTTAAGCTCAGCAATTTAGCTGGTTGAATCCCTAGTTTGGATACCTAGACCCTGCAAATACATCAACTACATGAGAAAGGTGCTCAAATTATGAGGCAAAACACCATTTGGAAAGGTACTGGGAGGGTGTATAGGTACTTAAATCATCCCCCTGCTAATTGGGGGGTGATACTTGGGGGGTGGGATTTTACAATCTTAAAGTGAAACGCACAGGTTCAGGAAGGTAGGGGCCTCTATAAAATCACCTGACCTAACAATTTCATCACTACAAAATCATGACCCCAGCCACCACAAAAAGTGTGACATATTGTAGAATCAGGGTCGTCAGGACATTCTCGGGCAGCATTTTTTAAACATATTCAGGCCATTTCAGGCCTATAAAATCAAAAACCTACATATACAACTCCCAGCACTTCAGTTAGACCTAAGTACCTTGATATCATGCTCACGAAGCCACCTGATTTTATGTAGATAAGATTTGGGTCAAGTTTCACGAAACCACCTGATTTTATGTAGATAAATTTTGGGTCAAGTTTCACGAAACCACCTGATTTTATGTAGATAAATTTTGGGTCAAGTTTCACGAAACCACCTGATTTTATGTAGATAAATTTTGGGTCAAGTTTCACGAAACCACCTGATTTTATCTAGATAAATTTTGGGCCAAGTTTCACGAAACCACCTGATTTTATGTAGATGAATTTTGGGCCAAGTTTCGCGAAACCACCTCATTTTACTAGGTGCCCCACGATACCCTAGGTACCAGGGGCTCCCATTTTTTATAGGGGTCAATCTAAGAGGCTGTGATTTTATAGGCCCAAAAATTGCCTTCCAACCAGGGGCTGTGAGTTTATAGGCCCCAAAATTGCCAGGGGCTGTGATTTTATAGGCTCCAAAATTGCCTTTGAGCCAGGGGCTGCCAGGGGCTGTGATTTTATAGGCTCAAAACTTGCCTTCGAACCAGGGGTTGGGGGTGATCAATTCCATCGGTGCTCGGCTTATTCCAAGGTGTCTGCCAGGATGTGGAATGGAAAAAGCTGTGGAGGTAGCTATGGAAATAGTTATGGAATTAGCTATGGGAATAGCTATGCAGATACATATGGAAATAGCTATGGAAATAGCTACGGGGATACATATGAAAAAATCAATGGAATTAGCTATGAAAATAGCTATGGAATTAGCTATGGAAGTAGCTATGGAGATACATATGGAAATAGCTATGGAGATAGTTAAGGAAATAGCTATGGCGATACATATGGAAATAGCTATCGAGATAGCTATGGAGATAGCTATGGAAATAGCTATGGAAATACATATGGAAATAGCTCTGGAGATACCTGTGGAGATACCTATGGAAATATTGCATCATATGATTCATATGTGCTATTATGTTATAATGTCTGAAAGTTTCACCGCTTGAACACCTGCATTGGCCGGGCAAATCAATCTCTGTAAAAAAATAAAAGCAGACAAAACATTGGCCCTTTGTAGAATCAGAGGCCCCAGGTGACATAGGGTATTTTTGAACAACACATGTACCCTCTGTAGNCTGTAAAAAAATAAAAGCAGACAAAACATTGGCCCTTTGTAGAATCAGAGGCCCCAGGTGACATAGGGTATTTTTGAACAACACATGTACCCTCTGTAGGACCACAGGCCCCAGGTGACATAGGGTGTTTATAGAAAACACATGTACCCTCTGTAGAATCAGAGCCCTCAGGTGACATAGGGTGTTTGTAGAAGACACATGTACCCTCTGTAGAATCAGAGCCCTCAGGTGACATAGGGTTGTCTAAACACACCTGTGCCCTCTACAAAATCAGGACACCAACTACCTGAATAAAATCAGGACACACAGGTTAGACAGCTCTAGTGTGCTCAAATAGCACACTTAGGCAATATAAAAAAATGCCTTATATGGGTACACAAGTTCCCTGATTCTACAGGGGGTATTGGAACGGGGATGATTTTGGGGTATATAGTCACCAAACCGGTTTACGCTGAAAGAACGAGTCGCAAATCAACTGAAGTGAGAACCTGAGGATTTTGTCAAACGGACTTGATACAGCTGGGTACAACCCTCAGAGTCTCAACTCGTTGAAAAATTACATTCCAGGCTCTTCTGAATTCACTCAGCACTCAGCCCTTGGCTGCCAAGGCTCATCTGAGGCAATGCAAATTCCAGCACCTCGAAGCCTCGAAGCAAATGTGTTTGCCTTGCAGAATCCAATCCGGGGATCCAAAGACTTTGGCGACAGCGGCTGTGAAAACGGCGCATTTGCCATCAATGCATCGCATCTTTTGACGACGAAGATCATGACAAACTGTCGGGCTTCAGCACACTTTGTCCATGCGTATATGTATATATATATATATATAATTATACCCTGATTTTTTGGACAAACTAAGAAAGTTTTGCAAGATTGCAATATTTCAACAATCCCCTGAGATCTCGACTATCACGATCCAACCAAAGGATCAGCAAATCGCACCGTCCTGCTTCCTCCAAGCGCCTCTGATGGCAACGGCTAAGTGGTTTCAGGTCCTCTTTTTGAGACCTCCAAAGGTGGTTGGTGCGACTCCTTTCTCAAGGCTCCCGAAGTTTCCTTGAAAATAAGGTCCTGACCAATCCTGACCAATCCTGTTTTCTTTTGCAACAAAAATGTGTCCTCCAAAGGTGACCATCAGGTGACCCTAGGCACTCTTCGGTTCCTCATGCAACTTTGGAGACTCAACTCTCAGCCGTCCACGTGGGAATGTTCGCTCGGGGGTCGTAGGTGCGGACCGTCTGCGCGTTGAAGTAAGGGAACATCTGGACCTAAAGCCGTACACGATGCCGTCATACACCGAATGAAGGAGAGGGGATTTCCATGGATTTCCGTTCGACGGCAATGGGTTGGCATCAGTAAGCGCCGCTACAAAATTCGAAACGATCCACAACGCAAAGCAAAAAAAACTCTGCCAGGTTTTGACTGCAAACTATGTCCTTGTGTAGAAACTGTTCAGAGCATCCTTTTGGCTGCTTACCAAATGGCGTCCACGCAGTCTAGATCAATCCTGTGATTTGCTGTCTCAGTCATCTTTGACGCTAAGAGTGCAGCTGTGCATGTCCCAGTTGTTGTACTCCTGCCATCCCAGAGGTCATCAACATGTTGTATTCTGTGGTGGGTGTGTCTGAAAANGTGCAGCTGTGCATGTCCCAGTTGTTGTACTCCTGCCATCCCAGAGGTCATCAACATGTTGTATTCTGTGGTGGGTGTGTCTGAAAATGTGGGTATACCTCAAATTTGCCAGTTTAATGGTAAAAATGATGAGAATAAAAAATCCGTTGGAACTGCGGGTGTCCTATAATTTCAGACAAACCGATGCTATAATACCACACATACTTGTCATAGTGTGCCTTCTAGACAAACATTGGATGTTCTGGGCATGGGGGAATAATGCGACATCAAACGATCTCTGCCCCATCTGGGTCTGTGTAAAATGGCCATGACCGGGAGGGTAACACCCCATTTTCATATTATTCTAGCAGTAAAGTCCATATAATAGAGATACCATATTTATATTAAAATATTATATAATATGTATATCCCTACAATGTGATGGTCGATTAAAACCCCAAGTTACATCGGTATTCTCAGACAGACCCATCTGTGGTACTAGCTGAAATGTTGATCTCCGTCCTGGCTGAAGTCTAAAGAGTAGACGTGTCCAGTGGTCGCAGTGACCCGAAACCTGTGCAGCACATATCACTCATTGCCCTTCGCACGCAAGGTGATGGCATTAGATGAGTTAGAGGATTGATGTTTATGATCTTCTGATGATTGCTCGATGATTATTTGATGCTCTATGATGCTCTTTAAAAATGTCTGGTGGTTTGTCAACTTGTGAGTGATAATTCAAAATGAAGTGTTTCATATAGTGTTTGATGATTGTTGTTGGAACACATGGCTCAAAAACTCTCGGGTTTCCCTCGCTACTCCACAAGCTTTCAGCGCAGTGTGGCAGTGTGCCCATCCCTGCCTACTTGGATAACCTTGGGTCATGGTGTC
>BGPT01001790.1:43203-83154 GCA_003297045.1 Symbiodinium sp. clade C Y103 | reverse complement strand
TTAACTTACAGTGTCGGAATTGAAGTTCCATCAGAAGGATTTCGACTCAGCAGAAAGTGGTTTTCTAGCAGCAAAGATGTTCGAAGACTGCGCCTTTCGTACTGTGAACTGCAAAATGAAGTTGCGAGGTTCTGGTTGCATCCACTCCTGGCTGAAAGGTACAGTCCAGCTGCACACGCTTTCAGAAAATCCAGCACAACAACTCCTAAGCGGTGTGAAGGGGCTCATGCATAGGCATACTTATGAATATTCATTGTTCAGCCCAATCTAAGGCTTTTTGCTCTACAGGACTTCATGGTAGCTGCAGCAAACTTCCAGCTACGTTGTGGTCACATACAGTATTGCGACATTGCTTCAAGCAATTGACGCCGCATGACGCCGCCATCTGCAGAATCTGCATTTGTGAGTGTCATCATTGATTCATCAGACTGGCCCATGGTGCCTCTGAATTTGCAGTTCGCCGAGGTGGCGTGCTGCTGGCCGCGGAATCCTCGAATTCCAGCAGTAATGGTGCTGTTGGNATTTGCAGTTCGCCGAGGTGGCGTGCTGCTGGCCGCGGAATCCTCGAATTCCAGCAGTAATGGTGCTGTTGGAACGCGCGTTTCCAGGGACATGTTTTTTTGAAACGATGTTGGCTACAATACAAAAGGCTGTATACCGACAAAATCCATTCAAGATACTGCAGTAAGTTGGCAAGCCCATGGCCATTGAACAGATTTGAGCCATTGTCGAAAAAAACGTTTGTTGGGTCTGTAAGTGTTCTTAAGAAAAGTTTTGCTGGTCTAGTTGAAAAACAAGAAACATCTCTCTCGCTAGGGGACCTGCCGTTCTGTCTTCAGCCCACCCTCTTGCCAGCTCCCTGCTGTGCCAGCCTCAGCGCCCTTGCCACTGCCCTTGTGGTTGCNTCTCTCGCTAGGGGACCTGCCGTTCTGTCTTCAGCCCACCCTCTTGCCAGCTCCCTGCTGTGCCAGCCTCAGCGCCCTTGCCACTGCCCTTGTGGTTGCCTCTGGGAAGCAGTCTGTGATTATACATGTTTGTAAAAGCCAAGGCTTCGAACGAAACCAGAAAACTGAAGAAGCCTAGAACTTAATGAAACTAGAAAACANTCTGTGATTATACATGTTTGTAAAAGCCAAGGCTTCGAACGAAACCAGAAAACTGAAGAAGCCTAGAACTTAATGAAACTAGAAAACAGGGAATGACATTGATGACAAGGAATGCGCATAATCCGAACCTGACCCAACCCCGTAGTAAATGCAAGTTTCCACTCGAGTGAACCGATCTTGTACACATATGGAAACCTGAAGCAAAGGATATCAAAAAGGATATGAAAGTGGGACATGCCCCCAAATGCCAGGACAGCAGCTTTCACTGGAAACTGATAGTAAACTGATAGGTTTTCATGGAAGTTTCCAATCCATGGAGTTCCCCACAAGTCATCCAAATTAAATAGACCATATTTTAGTATTGAAACCCGTTAAACCCATGGTGACTTGGGGATCCAAATATTTTAAAAACCACTAAATAATCAAAGACCAACACTGCACCATTTACATCCATCTTTACATCCATCTATCTGGGGGGGGGGGCAATTGCCATTTCATCCGAGTTGCTGTCAGGCTGGGATCTGGAAGAGCTGAGCAATCTCCGGAGAACTTCGTCAGCCACATAGCAGCCTTTCGGCCACTGATTCCATTGGTCCTGGTGCCCGACGATTCACGGTGACTCATCTCTGCTCAAACTCTGGGGACCCATGTATGCAGCTCATGCTCAAAATTTCATTCATCTTGTGGGCCAGGCCCGGAGCATAGTTGGACCGTTGGACCATGCTGGACCCAACACATGCGAGTTTCGGGATGGGTTTCACAAAATGACTGCAAAAGTCAGGGTTGCTCACACCAGTTTGCACTCCGAGTCTCGTTCACTAGTCGGGTGAAATCCTCCAAGCCCACCCCCCAGTTACTGCCTCGGATGAGAATAATGTCTTCATATATCTTCAAGACATACTCCGTGTACAACACATTTCAACACATATCAACACAGCATCAACAAAGCATCAACAAAGCATCAACACAGCATCACACATCACGTCCACCACTCGGATCCATTCCCATCATGCACAAAGGCAATCAGTTCACACATGTTAAGCCACAATATCCTACAATCATGTCCTATCGTTGCAAACGGGCTCACTTTGTCGCAACATGTAGGTTTCGAATGAACNGGCAATCAGTTCACACATGTTAAGCCACAATATCCTACAATCATGTCCTATCGTTGCAAACGGGCTCACTTTGTCGCAACATGTAGGTTTCGAATGAACATACTTGGAGAAGTGGTCTGGGTGGTACTTGCAGCTTAGATGCACTGCTGTTGCAGCAAATCAAATTGGTTCTCCCACTCATCAAATGATTCCTCAAAGCCTCGGCTCTTGGCAGTCCAAAGTTGGCCGAACTACAGTGTGNCACTGCTGTTGCAGCAAATCAAATTGGTTCTCCCACTCATCAAATGATTCCTCAAAGCCTCGGCTCTTGGCAGTCCAAAGTTGGCCGAACTACAGTGTGGCAATCAGTTCACACATGTTAAGCCACAATATCCTACAATCATGTCCTATCGTTGCAAACGGGCTCACTTTGTCGCAACATGTAGGTTTCGAATGAACNCACTGCTGTTGCAGCAAATCAAATTGGTTCTCCCACTCATCAAATGATTCCTCAAAGCCTCGGCTCTTGGCAGTCCAAAGTTGGCCGAACTACAGTGTGAGCTTTCCCAAGGATACGATGCAAAAACCCGACAAAGGAAGCACATTGTCTCGAACGGCAAGTCCGTGCGAGATCAAGGTTAAGCAGGTGATCGTGTTTGTTTTGCACATGTATGCACATGTTATACTATGTTATACTACTTGTTTGATACTTGAAGTTGGTAATTTGTTGGGAGTTGGTCGTGGTCGCTCATATAGATCCTTGATTGAACCCCCGTACTACCTCCAGATATCTTCCAATATCTTCATATTTGCGGTCTACAGCCCATTCTTGCACAGGGCCGCCAACCTTTTCGGGTAGGTTTGCTGTGTCACTGAATCTGAGTTGCCCATTGTAGTCGACCCACTGGACCGAGGAACCGCTGACTTTTGCCAATGGCCAGAATTCGGCGCAACTCAAATGCCCGGAGCCACTGTGGTTCAGCCGTTGGAACACCGCTCTTATGAGGTTCTCACGGCTGTCACCATTCGGCATGCTGTCGCTGACCTGCCAGCAGCATGCAGCAGGGGTGGCGTTGAGGTGGGGTGGGGTGGGATGTTAACGTCCATTGGCACCTGCACACAAGACTAGCACACGTCCAACTCTTGCAACTATAGCACATTTCACAGAGAAGCCATTCCACATAGCAGCTTGGAGGAAGAGAAACCGTTGCACAGAACAGTTTTTACACACGAATGCTTCTGCGCACAGAAACTTTTACACACACAAGCAGCTACAGACAGCAGTTTTTGCACACAAATGTTTCTACGCATAGAAACTTTGACAGCCTGTGCACACACACAAGTGCTTACACAGAGAGCAGCAGTCGAAGGTGCAATTCGTCCTTCATGCGCTGGCATGCTGTTTCAGTGGGGCGGAGGGGTCCGTTTTGGGAACCTGGGACATGCATTGTGGAGCTGGTTAGAAGCCAGCAAGCAAGGGGAAGAAGCAAGCGGCAAGAGAAAAGAACGCAGAAAGCGGCAGAAAACCAGCTGCAAGGCATGGCAGAATAAGAGCAAAGGCAAAAGCAAAGAAATCCGTTTAGGAAGCCTTAGCAGCTGCATTTTGGAGTTGGTTTCTAATGGATTTAGAACATGACATTAGGCATGACGAGCTACAAGCCGAAAGCTCAATCCGTCCTTCACCGGCATGCGGCATGCTGTTTCAGTGTGGCCAAGGTCCGGTTTGGGAACTAGATTGAATATGATTGAATATGGTAATCATTGTGTCGATACTGCACGACATGCATCTTGTAACCGTATAGAACGTAGGTTGCGACAGAACAGTGACAGGCACGCAACCGTTCTGGAACGCAAATCAAGTAGCTATAGTTCACATAGTTGCTTAGAAGCAGGGGACCAAGATCAAGGGACCAGCGGACCAGGGGAACCAAGGCACCACAGCGCAGGAAAAAAAAAAATCCATTAGATATTTTTTGAGCCCTTTTTTTTGGATGCCTTAAATATTTTCTTTTAAACCCCCATGCCCATGGCCGGTGTGCGAAGCCTTACAATAAGAGCAACCCATGGAAACCCTATTTCGGCGGAATTGAAAATTGTGGGCGTATTTTTTCCCCAAGACTTTCTGAGGACCGCACCTTCCATGGCTGATTCATGTTTACAGCAGCGTTTGTGAGCTTGACTTACTTGGAGCCAAACCCCTGCGTCGCCATCCGAAGGAAGTGAAACGACATCTCAGGGTGGCTCGTGTGCCACGCGAACAAGCCATTGATCCAAAGGTGATATCCTGCATACAGTACTACCGAAAAAAATCAAAGCACACTTTGCACCACATATGTGCAAACATGTTCGCGGCTTTCTTTTCCTTTGCACGAGTTTTTCTGTCTCACTCAGTTTTGGGGTCTGTGTTTGCTCATTTCGCCATGCTTCATTTCGCCAAAGCTCCACGCGGGGTAGTGCTGGAGCTTTATTTTTTCATGGAGGGAAGCACTTCGGAAGCACAGGCAAGATTGCAAATCGGAGCAATGCACATAACAAGGAAGCTGCAGTGATGTGATGAGAATTGACATTCATCCTGAATCATCCATCCTTGCTGCTTTCCGGATGTGCCTGTCTGGAAATGTTGGCATATGCATGGCATGAGCCTCAGAAGCTCAGCATTTTGGAGCAGTGGGCGGCACCCGACTTGACCCATCTTGCTGTAAAGCTTGAAAGCTTCTTGAGTGCTGATGGTATGAGGCATTTGGTGCCGCTCACTTTGAATCCTCCATATCACCTCAAGATCTTGTTCAGATGGAGAGCGCAAGTGCTGGGCACTCAATACAACAATCTCAATACCTACCGTTCCAAAGGGAAAAAAAAACATCCTTGCGCTTCTGCAATATTGTTTGTGGATGCTGCTGTTTTCTTACTGGACAGCTGAGCCTTGACTTTCGACCCCGTCTTGCCTCGCCAGAATCTTCTTAGAGCTGGGTCCTTGGCACCAGCGCAAGAGCCTCATCCTGCCCTGTGTCTCACTCTTTGCTTCACGCACATTCAAAGGCTTGAAATCAGTGAGGACTGGCGTCACGAGATTGGGCAGCAGCCTGTCAATGTTCGACGTTGCAAGGGTTATTTGCAAGCAGGATTCTAGTCTTTCCTGTGTTTGTTGATTTGATTTGTGCTAGTAAAGTTGTGGCTTGGCATGACGTGGCGCAAGCCATCGTAGGTCCAACACCGCTCATCCGTGCGGCTTTGAAGCAAGTCGGTCAGATGCCGAGCCAGCTGTGCGGGTGGTGGAAGGACATGTAGACGGGGTAGCTGATAGCTACTGGGATCGATGGCACAGAATGGTTTCAATTGGCTTCAACCACTTTCTGTCTTACAAAGCAGCGCGTTGGCATGAGGCCTCGAGGTAGAAGGCTTCAGCGTGAATGGCAGTTATCTTCCGGTGGTGGGTAAGGTTCCTAGATTTGGTTTTGCTAGCAACAGGCTCTGAATGATGTTCAGACTTGATGTGATTGGAGCCAAACCATAGCTCTTATGATGGGCGACGGTTTCCGAGACAAACATTATGAAGTGATGTGCGCACGCTCTCAGGTTTGTCCAATCAGGGCCGTTGCCACCGGTCCCAGCTTTTGTCAGGTTGCTTTGCTGCTCATTCCACATCTTATGTTCGCGTGCAAGTAGGGTTCAGTAGGTATATTGATGGAACTGATGCGTAACATCGGAATGCCTCTGTGGATAAAGATGGTAAACCAGAGGACTTTGCACATGAGAGCACAATCGTGTGACATACAAAAAAGTGCAAGCGGCCCTTCGGTTTGTCAGGCTTTGTTTGGCGCAGTTTGTTCTGGACTTTGTTCGCCCCGGTTTCTTTACACTGCTCCGCAGCTTTGCTCGTTCGGGTTGGAGCCCAAGTCTGCAGTGCTTCAGAGATGTTGTGCTATGGCAAATAGAGCCCATGGTTGTCCATGGTATTTCACTGTCGTTAAGATAGACTTGTTGAACCTGGTGGAATTGTTGACCTGTGCAAGATCTTAGCCCAGACCCTAGAGAAGATATCACTATAGATCATGAGCAAACCCTGAGATTTCCGCTAGTCTCGACCCATGTGCCTTGCTGACTGCACCTTAGGCCACATCAATTCAGCCTTCAATATGGAATTTACAGGTGGGATTTGCTGGTGATGTGAAGAGATGTCTCGCCTCACTGCTCTAGGACTCAGATATGCATGAAGAGTCTGACAAACCCAAAGGTTATTGGATCTCATATTGTATGATTTTCATTTGGGTCCGGTCAAGAATTTCTGAATAATTAAGGATTGGAGACACTGGGTCTTAGTCTTCGTTATGTAGCGGACCCCCTCCTCACTGCACCTTGGCTCTAGGTTCGCGCTTGCTTGTTTTAACATGCCTAGGAAATAGTTGACTTGTGAAGTGGCCTTGGAAGAAACTTTGGCATAGTGAGATTTAATTTTGTTCTGACCGCGGTATCCAGACTGATTTGCATATCGGTCACAAAAAAGTGGTAACCACTGGCTTGGCATTGAGAATCTAGGAAGGAAACCCTGAACTAATTGCTAGGCTTTCGCTTGTCAGCCTTGTTTATGAAATCTCTGTCATCACTCATCCTCGCCTCCTGTGCTTGATAGTTTATCATGCTTCTGGCAGAGAGTGTCCTTGTCAAACATGTCGGATGATGTCAAAAAACAGCGCGAGCACGAAAATCCGCGCTAGGTGCGCGCAATGCCACCCTTGGCTTTCAATTTTAGATAGTAATAACATTGCAAATCATCAGATCGAAATAGCGACGGTCTCCGCAAAGTAGAAGCATGATATTTAAAAGCCTATTTTCGTGCACCTGCAAGACATGATAAGACATTTCTTCGTGAAATATAAATTGTGTAGATTCAACACAGCGATTTCCACCTCAATTCTTAGGCGGTCAGGACCCTATCACGGAGAATATTTGCAGAAATTCATGGACAGACCAGCCGTCAAGGACTGTGCAGTGTTGAGACTTTGCCAGACAAGTATAATAAGTTGGGAAGATACAAATAAAATACAAGAAATCAAGAGGCAACAGATGCAGTGAATGAGAAATGAGATTAGGTGCAGGTTGTAAGACTGAACTGTGCCACCTAATCTTTTAGCTTCTAGGTGTTTGCACGTATCAATCTATGCTCCAGATGCCTTCCGATTGTAATTCGAAAACAAGGATTTGACTGCAAAATTGGCGGGCAAGAAGCCAAAGTATGTTTATCAAAGCTTGATTCAAATGAGTTTGAGCTTGATGATATTTCAGATCCTGTATCTGTGCGTGAGGCATGATCGGTGGCTTCAGTGGCATCGATGTTATTTTCGGCTCAGCGCCAGAGCCTTTGTCGAGATCACAAACTGAAAGTGCAACCAACACAGTTTCAAGCTTGAGGTCCAAGTTTGGCCTTGGAATGTTGGGGCCGTAGAATGATATAAAGCGGCCTGGCTCTGATTTAGCCTGAGGTTTCAATATTTCTTGAGCCTTGAGCAGGTGATCAAGCATCATGAAACCTGGTATTGCTTCGCCAAGGAAGCATTAACAAGCGGCTGCTTGATCAATGCAAACTGACCTGCACTATCCTCAAGGTGCTGGGTCACCAGCAAGTGTTGTGGTTTTTGAGGCACGTAGACATTAGGCGCATGCCAGCCTCACTATGCATGATTATTTTTACTGTCATTATTCATTATTCATAAATTCGCATCGCTTCGCGACACACGCCCGCGCCGGACGTATTCGCTTTAGTCATGCTGGAAGGCTGGTGGTTGCATGCTTGGCTGAATGAACTGCCGAAGCTTTCTATGCATTTTGAGCAAGTTGCCTAGTTGAAACAAAATAGGGAACAAATATTCTTTTCTGGCGGTTTTGAAAGCCAAGGAATCCTTTCGAAAAGAATATTTTGGGCCTATGTTGGTCCCAAGGGGTCTATACAGTTTCGAAATGGGCCCAAAAACGTAGAAAAACATTCGGTCCTGGAGGTAAAATGCCTATGTTGGGCCCATTTCATAATTCTATAGACCCTTGCTCATCCATGTTAGGCTTTTTCGGCGCAATGTTGCGCCTATATTCAGCCATGTTGGGCCTGTGTTGACTCTATGTTGGGGCTGTGTTGAGGCATGTTAGGCCATGTTGGGAGTCGCAATGGGGTCCATGTTGGTCCCATTTTGGGCCATGTTGAGCCCAAGTCTGGCAACCTAGCCGGTTTTATGACCTCCTAAAATAACTGAAAGAAAAGAAGGTAAAACAAAGCAGGTTGAGCCTAAATTGAACCATGTCAGGCGTGCCGTGGCTATGTTAACCCTATGTTGGGCCTGTGTTGAAACTATCTCGAAGTTGGTCAACCATGTTGGACCTATCTTCGCTCAATGTTGGGCCTATATGCAGCCATGTTGGGCCCAGGTTGGCTCCATGTTGGGTCTATACTGAAGCATGTTGGGCCCATGTTGGGCTCACGTGTCACATTGGGCCCATGTTGGGTCTATGTTGGACCATGTTGAGCCCAAATCTGGCAACCTAGGATTCCTGAAAAACACGCGATTTTTGAGCAAACATGGCTCCCCTCAACCTAAAGCTTAATAGCTATTGCAACTGTTTCCGGATCATGCGTGCACAGAAAGAACGCCTCGGCAGGATTTGATTCTGGCGTTTATGTTATCTCGAGTCAACACGAAACCTTTATCACTACCAGTCATTCATCATGATGTGCGATAATGTTACAACCACATACCAAAGCCTTGTTGGGAGCTGTCAAGGATGCACAATGGTTTTTGGATGTTTATGATTTGTTTCGGAACGGCATTATTTGTGCTATTGGGTTTTAAAAAGACACAAATTAGACTTTTTTTTGTCTAATGACCCATGCTCGGAGTTGCGCTGGTTCATTAGCCTCCAAAGTGTTTGAATTTTGATGCAGGCAGTGTCGCAATCCTTGTGTGAGGTTTTCTTGATACAGCTGAAATGGTTCTGTTCGTCCACTCAGGTTCGACAGGCTCGTCGGCCACTGAAGCAGAATGAGACTGTCAGGCAAGGTCTTGTGAGCGTTGAATCCAGCCAGCCCCTGCATACTTGTTATGCCTTCTGTTCCGAGCCCCTTGACAGATTCACTGTACATGTCACTGAGAGATCAACATCTGCAAGTAGCTGCAGAGGGCTCAGAAGGCACTGCACGACTGCTAACATGTCACTGAGAATTGGTACGGTTTCCGAGATCAACATTTGCATGTAACCCAGAGTCCAGCTCACCTTTTAAGAGTCGCAACAGCAGTCGCAGCTCTGACTTTTTTCCAAATGGCCAGCGGTAATATCCACGCCGACCTGGGCCTGGACCCTGGGCAAAATAATTTGGAGACCTCAGCGATGATACTGTTGGATGCAGTGTACAAATCGGAGGTCTTCGGAGGAAAATTGTCTTCACGACCTGGTGATCTGTCCACGATAACCTGAAGATGTTTTCCCTCACTTGAAGGAAGGTGTGTGCTATGCCCCTCTTCGCACAGAGGGAAAATTCCCGAAGAGAGGAACAGTTCACCTGACGCAGTTTGATCTGTGCAGTCCTTCAGTGCTACCCGGTTCGTTTTCCTTGGGTCATTGCAGGAGGGCTGGTAAGACAACATTTGGTTTGTTTTTGACGCCTTGAATTTTATATGACTGCATTCTAGTGCTTTTGGTGGTTTAGTTGGGACGATGTTGGGTTGAGTGAGGTAAGATGATATTTGGCAACCCGGTTGGGTTTTGACAGCCCGAATGCACAACAAAAACAATTTTGCTTTCATTTATTCCACTGATTATTGTGATGCTTACTTTGGCAGAAGGTTGACTTTTCTGCCTCTTCTCGCATTCTGCCACATGTTCTGTCAAATAGAAACTCAGCTCATGATAGTGAGGTATGTCTTTGGATATACATAATTGTACATAAACACCAATTTGCATAAACGCGAAGTACGTGGAGTAGCATTGGGACGACCGTTTGATTTGTTCCCAGACTGTTTGATACATAGGGATGACCACTTGGTTTGTCCCCAGATTGTTTGGCAAAGAAAGACACAAAATCTAAATTCGCGCCACGCCATGGTTTCAGACAAGCCACTCCCCGACGGAATATATAATCATTACTATAACAAGTATGTCGCCCAGTGTAGTTCTCGTTTTATGTTTCCGGGCCACACAATTTCGAAAATCACGCCACGTCATCAGGCAGAGGCTTTTTTTCCTCCCGAGCATATTTTGGGTGAACTGACTGGCTTAATCCTACCTCGAACCTGGCCCTGCTGATCCACATTTCTTCGCGCAGCGGTTGCCCTCTTGAGGTTCCAAGTGATTCCATACAAGACAGCAGTGAGACTTGCGATTCGAGATATCATCAAGGGCGAACCCATTGTTCTCTGCGTAGCACGAGCGGGTAGTGGATTCGGTGCCTTGATTGGGAGCGTGTTTCATATGTGGCATGGGGTGCTGCTGTCAATGATTTAGTTTTTGCAGGGAACCTGTTTCTGGGTTTCTTACATTGGGGCGCATCCCGTTTACCAATTTGTTTATAGCCGCACTTGTATATGGAATATCCCCGGTTCTGGATGGGTTCAATGTCTCATCGACCCCTTGCCTATCCAGCCAGTGGGTTCTGCGAGGAAGTGGCCAACGCACTCATGCTTTTGGCACTTGTTCTGGTTGGTCTGGCACTTCTCAGTGCAGGCAGTGCGCCCACGGAGCTTTGCGAGTCATTGGCGGCAATCAGTGTTCTCACGCACGAGATAAAAAGCAATCTTTCACGAGTTGTGCATTGTGCCTCGCTGGCAGGCAGTTTTGGTGCCAAGAAGCATAACAGACAATATAATTATGTATAAAAATATATATGTGTGTATATATATATATATATGCGTAAATATATGTGAACTGATGTGGTGAGAACGAGTCTTCATAAGAGGCATTGTTCAACGTGGGGTTTGCAACAGCGTTCGCGAAAGTAAACTGTTTTTTCAAAAACATTGATCAGCCATATATATATATATATATATAGATACATACGACATGCATATATTAATTTGCAATATTTACATTCATTGTATATATTTACACTATATATACACATATTTGTAATTTATACAATATATATATATAACAAGATATTTACAGTCTGTATATTTCTTAGTTTACAGTAAATATATACAGTAAATATATATATATATAAATCTGTTTACAGTATGATATACCGTATATATATATATATATGTATCCAGCAGCTTGCTTATCCTGTCTATCAGTGTGCGCTGAGGACTTTTAGCTGGCTGCTGCGAGCTTGCTGTCTGAGGCGGCCTCGCCCACCACTGTGCGAGTGTCGCTGAAGCTGAAGGAGAACGTCTTTGAAGATTACCAGCGTCTCTTACAATAGGAAACGGGTTCCAGCCATAAACGGCAGATTCCAGACATCGAGGATCACTGCAAGATGCTATATAGAGGACTGGGTGAGAGTGAAAATCCAGAGCCTTTGTGTTTATGCGGGCGTTGATCCAAAGGTCTTTGTAGGAATTGTTGATGGCGAAGAATGGCCATTCCCGGATGAAGGTGCATTGATCAACAACCATGTATGTTTATTCTGCAAATGTCTTGACCGAGTTTGTTGGCAACATGCTTCCCCAGCTTTCAGGACTGCCTAACAGCTGCGAGGAAGAAATTGAAGTCTGCGAAAGCAAAGTTGGACGAGACAAAGAGTTCAGATGACGCTAAGAACCCTGAAGCAACAAAGGATCCATGAGAGTTCAGCGCTCCATGCTGTTCCCATTTTTTAGAAAGTTGCTCCTCATCTTTTGCGTGTCTTGCGCTACAGTTTGCCCAATCGAAGTGAGGCAAAGGGTAGAGCGCAGAGATAAGAAATTCATTCCACTGTGCTCCATTGCCTTCTGTCACGCTGAAAGGGTATAGAAATGTTTCTTGGCTTCACGCGGTGGTAGAAAGTGCTCCGATGCTTTTTTACAGACATGACATGGCAGTTACAATTTCTTTGTCACTCCTGCTAGAAAACATATGCAGCTGCTTGGTGTAGTGCGTGATGCTTGCCGGGTGCGAATTTCAATTCAGGCATGGCTGAGTTGTGCCAAGCTTTGTTTCCGGAAGTTTATAATTTTGTGGCCTGCAGTTTTCAATGTCTTGAAAGCGTGTTGGAAACAATCGGAAAGTTTTGACAGACACAAAGAGCAGAGGACACTGACAGAGAAGAAACGGATCCAGGACCCACGTTGGTGCGCTTGCAAAATGTCAAGGTTTCAGCTAAGCTGTGTAGAGGTTCCTCAGATTATGCCCCCTATAAATGCATCCTTTGATAGGGGCCAAACGCTCCTTGACAGGGCAATGACCCATACATGTTACATACGCATGACAGAAATCTGAACATACATACCTACATACTCACATACACACATACATACCTCCATATTTACATATCCACACGCCTACCTGCCTACCTACCTACCTACCTACCTACATACCTACATACGTACATGCATGCATGCATGCATGCATCCATACATACCTGCCTACCTACCTACCTACCTATACATACCTACGCATACATACCTATGCACACATGCCTATGGATACATACCTATGCATACATACCTATGGATACATACCTATGTCTATAAATATATATATATATGGATCTATACTTATGCATACATACTCATGCATACATACCTGTGCATACATACCTATGCATACATACCTATGCATACATACCTGTGCATACATACCTGTGCATTACATACATACATACATACATACATACATACATACATACATACATACACACATACATACATACATACATACATACATACATACATACATACATACATACGGACGTACGTACGTACGTACATACGTACGTACGTACGTACATACATACATACATACGGACGTACGTACGTACGTACATACATACATACATACATAAATACATACATACATACATACATACATACAAACATACATACATATACACATAGAAGCATCGATATGCATGGGTGCAGGCGAGCAACGGACATTTTATACACGCAGAAGGAGGTAAGAGACAACCACTCGGTTCACATCCCTTCGTGTAGTCTGTTTGCTTTGTTTTCTTGGGCACAAGAGCGTAGCAAGGGAGACTAGAACGTCAAATACGCAAGGGAGACATTTGAAGCGCTTTCAGTTTCGCATGCCTGACCAAGATTTGCGCAGGTTCCGCGCCAATCCGTTTTCTCCTTTCCTTTCACTTGTTTTCCTTTTCGTTCCCGTACCTTCCTTCCCTTGCCTTTGGTTTCTCTTGCTTTCCTTCGCTTCGTTTCTTTTCATTTCTTTCCTAGCTTTTGGTTCAACGCGAGTTCTGCGCTCATGTCTGTGCCTGCGCGGGTTCCGCGCTCATGTCTGTGCCTGCGCGGGTTCCGCGCTCATGTCTGTGCCTGCGCGGGTTCCGCGCCGATACTTTCCTTTCGAGTCTTTTCTTTCGTTGTCCGTAGCGTCTTGTCCTTTATTCTTACTTTTATCCGGTCTTCTGCTTTTCTTTTTTTGTCGTTTTTGGTTTAGTGTGGGTTCCGCGCTCATTTCTGCGTTGTCGCGTGTTTCGCGCTCATTTGTGCTTGCGCGGGTTCCGCGCTCATGTCGGTGCACCACTTTCCCTTTCCTTTCCTTCCCTTTCCTTCCCTTTCTTTCCCTACCTGTGCCTTCCTTTCCTTTCCTTTCCTTTCCTTTCCTTTCCTTTCCTTTCCTTTCCTTTCCTTTCCTTTCCTTTCCTTTCCTTTCCTTTCCTTTCCTTTTTCCTTTCCTTTCCTTTCCTTTCCTTTCCTTTCCTTTCCTTTCCTTTCCTTTCCTTTCCTTTCCTTTCCTTTCCTTTCCTTTCCTTTCCTTTCCGTTCTTTCTTGTTCCTTTCCTCGCCTGCGCGGGTTCCGCGCCGTCTGGCACAATGTGGGCCGTACTGCGGGGAACCCGCGCTGCGTGAAATCTGCGCTGCCTGGACCCCGCCTTTTCCAAATAGAAAGGAGAACAATGCAAATTAGAACGGCAACCGACACACTTCAGTACAATACGCTAGGGTCCACAAAAACACACATACAAAGCCGTTGCACGTTTGTTATGTTGAGAAAAACCGCAGCCCATAGACATGATCGCCAAGCATCGACAGACAAGACAAGATGTCCACACCATGAGAAACAAGACTACTATGACAAACATGATCAGCATACCGTTCAGCAATTTGTTGAAAAGATGCAATGGTCGCCACATTCATCCGTAGGGCTGTCGCAGATGGCAAGTGCCCTTGCATGGCAGGATGCAACAGCCCCCGAACAATGGCGGTGGGTGCAATCGCCATTGTAAAGGGCAGCAACCGACCAGCTTCAACTGAGTTGCACAGGACCAGTGTTTTCATGCAAACGCCTCGATGTTTTCAACATGAGAGTTTTGCAAATCAGGGGGTCATGGTCAATTCTGTGCTAACATGGAACCATATGTTTCTGGCCGGCTGTTAGTTAATTGTTTATATTTTTTCAAATTTGCGTCTTAAATTTTGGATTTTTCTGAGACTGCTATGTCGGTATTGTGTGCAAAATAATGTAGGGGAAAGTGTGGCTGTTTAGGCAATCTAGTCTAGCCAAAATTAAATAGCCCCAGAATCTGGAAGTTACCTGGGTTTTTGTTCGAGTGACCTGGGTTTTTGTTGGGAATGGATTTTGGTTGGGAGTGACCAAGGCTTTTGTTGGGACTGCCAGGGCACGAGCGGGCTTATTATGATTTTTTTCTAATTTTTGGATCTGAATTCATCATCACTTGCCTCAACTTTTTGGATGTAATTTGGTTTTCCCATGGGCTGATGGCTTTGTGTGATTCTGGGTTGCTGGGTAATGGGGCCAAAATTATTTATGTAAGCACCTGGGGGCAACCCGGGATGACTTGAAACCTTAATGGAGGGCCTTGAATAACCTTAATGGAGGACCTTGAATCCAAGACAATGACAATAAAATTTTGTGGGACTCTCTATGGCTGTAAGCTTTCCATTTGCCATACCCAATCCCAGGAAATGTTGGGAAAATGATGGGAGTGACTTGGGTTCTTAGATCTGTTTTTCCCCTTTTTTAGGGACCTCAATTAAAGTGAAACCCTTTTGAAACAGTCCTGTAAGGTAAGATTATTCAACTGTCGTCGTCGTCACTGTCAGTCAATTTTGTTGGAATTAATCATTTTTCTTCGCTTTTTTCATTAGTTTATGTTTGCAAAGTGGCAGACTTGAGGATGTCATTGAAAAACCGAAACTAAGGCCATGTCATGCACTGTCATTGACATTAGTTAGTCCATCATCCCAAGTATGGGGACACTAAAACAACCCCGGTTTCCCAAAACAATTAAGGGGACTGTCAATGACGACATGCACTAGCGTCGCTTGAAGTTCAGGAAGACCATCAAACCTGAGTTGTCAGATCCATGTCACAACAAGTGAAAAACAGTGTGTCACATCCACAAGTCAGTCTCAAACAAAACACGAAAAGGCAGTCACTGACAAACAGCACATGCAAACATGCAAAGTCAATGACTACCACAGCATGCACACACACACATGCGTTCAGTCCACAGCTGCAGGTTTGTTTTCCAGTCCGCGTGCATTAGCTCTTATTGGCAAGGTCCGACACCGTTTAATGGTGCAAGGACTCCTTTTGGTGCAAAGCCACCTTTCGGTGCAAGGACGACACCTTGGTGCAAGTCACCTGAGGTGCAAGAAGACGATGTCTAACACTGACTTCGTCTATTTCAAAAGAGCCCTGGCTCTCATTCCACGAAGATCGGCACATCTTCAAAGTCAATCTCAAAGGACTCAGTACTCTTCCAAATCTGGGTCATTGCCATAGACGTTCCATCCCTCNATCGGCACATCTTCAAAGTCAATCTCAAAGGACTCAGTACTCTTCCAAATCTGGGTCATTGCCATAGACGTTCCATCCCTCAAGAGTCGGCCCATCTTCCATGGCCAGCCATTGCGTCGGCGTAAGCCTGAGCCCAGCTTCCATGGCCAGTCGGCCAGCCCTTGCTCCAGCCTGTGCCCATCCTGTGCCCTTCCACGGCCAGCCATTGCTCCGGCGTGGGCCCATCTTCGATCGCCAGATGCGGTCCCTCCAAGTACCCAGGCAAGTGGGCCATCCAAGGCTTCACAAGCCGGACCACGCCATTCTGGTGAGAAGCCATCACCTGAGTTGCAGCATCAGACAAAAACAAAACGACGAACAGTGACAGGACATCCCCAAAATACACAAAACAAAGGTTGAGTTGCAGCAGTTCCAGTCGAGTTCAAACCAAACCAAGTCAATGTCAAAATCCACAGAACAAAGGTTGAGTTGCAGCAGTTCCAGTCTAGTTCAAACCAAATCAAGTCAATGTCAAAATCCAACAAACAAAGGTTGAATTGCAGCAGTTCCAGTCCAGTTCAAACCAAATCAAATCAATGTCAAAATCCACAATGGACAAGACAAAGGTTGAGTTGCAGCAATTCCAGTCCAGTTCAAACCAAATCAAGTCAATGTCAAAATCCACAAAACAAAGGTTGAGTTGCAGCAGTTCCAGATAGTTCCAGTCCAGTTCAAACCAAATCAAGTCAATGTCAAAATCCACAAAACAACGGTTGAGTTGCAGCAGTTCCAGTCCAGTTCAAACCAATAACATCAAATCAAATGTTCACCAAGTGGCAGCGGCAGGTCCAGGTCCAGATTTCTTGAAGACCAGATTGTGCTCAATGGCCCCTTTCACGCACGACCATCGGACCAGGTGGAGCGAGTCACAGCTGTCATTCATGAACCAGCGGCCGTTGGAGTCCATGGCGAGGATCTTGGACTTCCTGACAGTGTCAAGTCAATGTCAAGTAAAATGAATGACNGAGTCCATGGCGAGGATCTTGGACTTCCTGACAGTGTCAAGTCAATGTCAAGTAAAATGAATGACAGGCTCAGCAAGTATGTCCGTGAGAAGTCAAAAGTCAATCAGACAGTGACAGTGACAGAAAGTGACAGTAATTTGAAATTAAATGAGGTCAATGACACAGGCTGAGCTAACATCTAAAGACCGGCAACAGCATGACAACCTGGACCTGGACCTTCGACATGNAATGAGGTCAATGACACAGGCTGAGCTAACATCTAAAGACCGGCAACAGCATGACAACCTGGACCTGGACCTTCGACATGTTTTGAGATACAAGCGGACGATCAAAAATAAACAATTAAAACAAAAATAAAATTAAGTCAATGCCAAGTTGCTTTGTCCTTCTGATGACGGCTACTTTGTGCTCTGGGTACAGCACGAGCCACTCATCAGTCCTCGACCCTCCAACGTGCCAGTACTTCATGATGTAGGTGGCACCACTCAGGTCAAAGACGTGCGATGGAGGTTCCATCTGGAGGTGAGACGGCCACATGGCGACACACCGGGGAGCGATCTGAGCCAGAATCAGCGTCATGGTCAGACAGAATCAGCGTCATGGTCAACAACGCTGTGCTGATTGACAGTGACTTACATTACCTGAGTGTGTCTGCATTGGCTGACATGGTCACTGACTGATCCCAGACATCGGTCACTGACAGAGTGCCATTTATACATATCACGAATGCATGAACCGAATTGTGTGTGCACAGTGACAGCATGTGACAGCAATGACATCATGCGCAATTTTCAGAACCTCAACTTATGAAGCCAAGAAACCACAGGCGATCATCTGCGTGCCCTCGTACTGTCCTGCACCATTGCGACAGGAGTCGTTGACGTCAGAGACATCAGCTGAAATCTGAAGGCAGTTGACTTGGGTCAATGACAGCAACAACAACCACGAATCAGACGATACGACTGTATTTTACAAACACCTGACTCACTGCAGCGATGCTGTCCATCCAAGGTGCAGTAATCACAACCTGAGTGCTTGAAAAGCTTGCAGTTCGAAAGGGTTCCAGGGCNCCATCCAAGGTGCAGTAATCACAACCTGAGTGCTTGAAAAGCTTGCAGTTCGAAAGGGTTCCAGGGCTTGAGAAGATTCTGTTTGCAAGGGTTGGTTTTTCGTATGATGTTTTCGTTTGTTTTCCAGTTTCATCACGCTGCGTCATGGCTCATGTTTGCACATACTCCAACAACACCTGAATCTGTCACAGAAGTGCATTGAAATCAGGAAGTCATTGACAGTCAGGGCCAACATGCAAAACAAAAGATGACGACAAGCCACGACAACATCGAATCCAAAAGGGCATGCTGGAGCTCGATGCGAACCTGTGATGAGAAGTCAGGGTGAAAATGACTGGCAGCTACTGGCGCAGCGGCGCATGGGACTGGAGGATGGATAGGTTTAACAAACAAACTTCAATGAATTCCAATAATGGAAACCAAGCTGCTCCTTCATTCCATGAACCGTCATCAACCACGGCAGTGATCATCATCAGAATGCTTCCCAGCCTCAGATGCAAGAGAACAGTCAATGACAAATTCAAATCAACAAGCCATGAACTGTCATTGACTTGAACTTGAAATCCAGTAACTTCGCAGACATCTCAGGGACCAAAGCTTCTTGCATGGTTCACTGCCTAGTATGGAATCACAGTATCTTAGTCTTCTTGGGTCAGGGCTATAGACAATTGAATGACGGCGAATTCATTCAAATCATGTCAATGACCTCATGTGCTGATACATGCGTGACACGAAAGAAGACTCAGCCAGAGTCACTCAAGTCAAGCCATTATATATTGATTCATATCAGTCTGTGCCAGTAACTTTTATTCACATTTGGTCAGCAATCATCCCAGCATGAGACATTGTATCTCAGTCCCCCAAGTCGGTGATGTACCTTGCATGTGTCAGTCAATGACATTGATTGACATTGACCGATGTGATAGTCAACTTGCATTTGACCCTGATTCCGAAGAACAAGTATTGCCGCCAAGGCACGAGATCATAAGCGGACGGGAAAGAAAGCAACACACATGCTGAGCTGAGCCACAGTGAATCAGAACCTTTGAATAATCACCTTTGAACAACTTTTTAATGCAGCAATGATGGACAAGCAGTGATTTGGGTTGGTGTTTGTGTGATGGTTTGACAAAAGTCTGCAAACAAAGATGCTGCTGTTGAAGGCATCCTCGTCAATGACAGCTTGGATACAATGTCACGGGAGTCCTTCAAGTCCCAGAGTACCAGCATCAATTCAATCATGAGCCAGTCGGTCATTTCAATGTTTCTTATCAATGATGGTTTCAGTATGACTTTGAACAATCTAAGCATGATGAGACAGTTTCTTGCCATTTGCATACAAATGTTCACTGTCCTCCACATGGCACGTTGGCACACTGGCAACTGCATACAAAGTAAATCCAGGCTGGCACACCATGGCAGAGACAGGCTCAGGTTTCTGACAATTGCGTGAAACGTCCGACAGTTTTTGGTTTTTCGTCGTTTTGATTTTAGGCTGTCAGGCTCATCAGGTCCTAAAACTATTCATGCTGAATCTGAAACTTGAACATTTGAAATGAAATCTCAGAGACATGACTGACCTAACTTACAAGACAGCCATTGCTACACTGGCTGCAGGATAAATCACACAACCATGTTTTAATTTTTGTTGGCATCAAACAGCCATTGGAAATGATTCTTTGCAATTGTGCAAGTCCAGGTTTTGCCAGAGATATTCTGGTCTCACGACGATGTCGGTTGACAGGTCTGTCAACATCGCTGCAAAAGTGCTGGGATTGCATGGCTGACTGTGCACTGGCTGAATAGTCTCAGGTGGCCGAATCAAGAAACAATCAAGATTGACAAATGTCACTGTCACTGACACTGACTTAGGATGAAATTGATTTTATTAAACATTGGTTGGTTGATGATTGAAAAACTGTTCAATTGGATTATTCCGATGGATTTCATCCAACCCCCGAGCTTTGCAAAATGCCGCATGCAGAGCCAGCCATGAAACGCAAAAGTCAAGGGCAGAAGAAGACTCTGTGAGAGTGTCGGTGGCGANCAACCCCCGAGCTTTGCAAAATGCCGCATGCAGAGCCAGCCATGAAACGCAAAAGTCAAGGGCAGAAGAAGACTCTGTGAGAGTGTCGGTGGCGATCAACGAGCCAAGTGACTGTTTTTGAGCTAGCCGCGGCCTGTGTTGATTTTTTTTTTGGTAGTTGCATGGTTAGTTTGTACTGGCTGGAGTTTTCATGCTTCAGCTTTGACACTCACACCGAATCTTCTTCCTCGTCGTCATCCAGCCCAGCATCGTCATCCAGTCCAGCATCGTCCTCCCCATCATCCGTCGGAACGCGATCTCCGTCGGAATCGAATTGATCGTCCTGAAACAAAGAAGCTGATGACAATCCTGATGTCAATGACGAAGTGAATCAGATGACAATGACAATGACTGATGTCGTCACTCCGTTGGTCAAGTTATTATATAAACATCAGCTGTCAAGCAGCTCAGTCCTCGTTGGCCTCTTCATCCTCTTCGTCATTGGCTTCGGCATCATCTTGGTCGTCGTCTTCCCCTGCCTTCCGTTTCTTTCCCTTGGCTCCCTTGCCTCGACCCTTTCCACGGCTCTTCCTTTTCTTTTTCTCTGTGGCCTTCACACCCTGCTTCTTCGTCGTCTTTTTCGTCGATCCATCCTTCACATCATCTCCTCGAAGATCTTTGATGGCCTTGGCAAGGTCCGCCTTGTAGTGGCGTGACTTTGCGCTGCTCATGAGCTCAAACAGCAGCCTCTGCGTGTTGTCCTTGAAGAAGGTGGCATGCTCTGCAGAGTAGCCTAGGATGTGAAGGAGCATGGGGAAAGGCCAATACATGTGAGTCAGAAATTGAAATCATGAATCATCAGTTGACAGTTGACTATTCTAATCTGTCAGTCAGTCAGTGACGCAGTTTGTAACAGCCATGGCACAGATCGCCACGACAGGCACCTGAGCCTCCAGTAGCGGTCGCATGATCGATGGACAGCTGGCCGTCAGCAACACCACTGCTTTTGGTCGAAACCTGTGAATCAGCTCCTCAAACGGTTTCAGGTCCATGACGCTGTAGTCCATGGGTTCCATCCCCGGCACGTCCAAGCCTGCAGTGAGAAACAAAACAGAACTGACAATGACAGACGGCCAGTCAAACTCAGCCGTGACAAGTCAAGTCAAGTCAAGTCAGTGACTAACTACATGNAACAGAACTGACAATGACAGACGGCCAGTCAAACTCAGCCGTGACAAGTCAAGTCAAGTCAAGTCAGTGACTAACTACATGTGCCCGGCCTCGTGCACTATGGGTCGCCCGAGATTCGTCCTTGACTCGCGCGGTACCCAGCATCTTGTGCTTGTCACTCGGTACCAATGGTACATTCTGCAGGGAGCTTTTCGAGCACTCTTGCAAACTGTTCCCTGATGTTGTGCCACTGTGGTGCAGGTTCTTTCGATTGCCTATGATCGTGCTCATCCTGCCACTCTCCCCCGGCACAATCACAAAGGTCTCCATCTGAGGCAGTNCTATGATCGTGCTCATCCTGCCACTCTCCCCCGGCACAATCACAAAGGTCTCCATCTGAGGCAGTGTGAAGACCTGGCAGGCTGCAAGTGGCTCTCCAAAACAATGACCCATTGCCACACTGATGACACAACACATCATCAGTCAATGACACAATATTTTCCGGCAAGTGACTCCACGTTCCACTGAGGACGGTCTGTCCCTCGCACGCTGTAGAGATCATCCAAGTTGCAAAAATTGAAAAAATAAACAAATGCACGACGACGACATCAACGACGACGTCAATGACAAATGAAAACAATGTCCTAACACTGTGACCGGCATGTGTCATTGTCATGTCAGTTGCATGTCAGTTGCATGTCAATGTCATTTGAAGTCAAAGTGGCCGATGCAACAATTGAATGAAATGAAATCACCAGGCAATCAACAGCAGGCCTTTCTGTGCTCTCGCACCGAATCTTCATTGAAGTTCATGTGGAAGGCGTGGCGGTTGTACGGCCTTCCTTCGGCACACTTGAAGATCTGCTGAAATGCAGGCTGCGTCCCAGCACGGCCACCATGGCAGTACACGTACCTGAGTCGGACAGTCAGAGTCAAAGACGATGACAATCAACATGACAAATATTTTAGTCAGTCAGTCAGTGACAATCTTAAAAGCTGACCAACGCAAGGCCTTGATCTAATTTAATTAATTGCAGTAAAGTTGCAGGTCTGACGGGTCCAGGGCTGGAAAGATGATGGTGCTGGCCTCCCAATCCGGCAACTCCCAACGGGTGGAAAGAAAGGCTTTGACCACCTTCTCCAGATGATCCTTTCGGAGTGGGGTCCTCATGTTCTCCAGCTGACTCAACCTGGTACAGGATGAAGATGCTTGACTCGGGGGTGCCCCGGAGCTTGCAGAAATCAATATCCCGCAGCTGGGTGGCCAGGCGATCCAGAGACTGGCTGACTGGCTGCCATCCTTCGGCTGCTGCTTCTGCGGTTTCTCGTCGACGTCGACTCACATGGTCCGGGCAGTGCAAGTTCGTCACAACCACAGGCAGCAAGCTGACTAGCAGAGCCGTTTGCTTGGCATTGGGATCCGAGGTCTCATCCACTGTTGCAACCGAGGTTTCATTCCCAACCGAAATCTCCTTCCAGATCTTCTCACAGTTGGCGTGTTCCAAGGCCTCCTCCAACGACTGCTGGTGGCGTACTGCCTGCTTCAAGACGAAGTCATACTCCGTCCCGTACAGCACGTCAGCTGCAAAGGTCGCAGCTTTCTGGCTGCGAGGCTCCAAGCCTAAGTGTCACAGTGTCAGTAACCTCAATGACTGACTGACTGGCTCTATTGCCAAGAGTGACATCTGACTGGGGAGACTTGAGTGTCATTGACTCGCATCATCATCAGATCCGGATGTCGAAACAAAAAATCCAGTCAGTCTCAAATGAATTAATCTTAGTCGTCGTCTAAAGTCTAAGTCTTGCAAATTCAATTGCATTCAAGTCACATGCGAATCTTCACATTGTCCCGGATGGCCTCTGCTGTGAATGGCCTGCCCCCAAAGTGTCTGCGGTAGGCCTCATGGTCTTCCAGCGCCTTCCTGCCAAGTCAGGTAAAACTAATAATATTTGACTGACATGAGTCTGTGAGACTGAGTGAGACATAATAGGTTCTGAGTGGTTACCAAGTCCGTCCTAATTTGCGTGGCATCAGCAGGAGGGAGGTGCTGATCCATCAGCGCCTGCAGCTCGGACTTGTTGGTGAGCTTCCACAGCCACACCGCGACCATCCTTAGTTGTCAATTGATTCAACATCAGTCATTGACAAGTGAATTACATCTGGAGTCTGACACTGACAAAACCAAATGTCACTGACACTGACTACATCTGGAGTCTGACACTGACGACGAGCAAAAAGAAACAAAACAAAGAAAATGACTGGCTGGCCAAGTTACCTTTTGGTGCCCCCTTGCCGAACATCCATGTGGGAGTCATTTCCGATGGGATGACTACCCTGTTCAAGCAGGAGTCACACATGCACTGCAAGGACCACTCGATGGACCCCGTGGAGCTCTTGCATGCCCTCATCAGCACCTCCAGCTTCAGCACGCTGTCCAAGGGCCCTTTCTTCCCGAAGGTTTCATCCGCCAGGAAGGCGAGGTCCTCCAAGTGATCAATGTCAATGACGTGACAATTGACACAAAAAAACAAGAATTGACTGACAGTGACAGTGACGAGTGAGTCAGTACTTTGTGGAGTCAGTGAGTCAATGACCTAAATTGCAGCCGGAGAACCTTCAGCTTCTTCACGCTGAAGACCGCGCTCCACAGAGCCAGCGCGGTGGTGATGTAGTGCTCCGTGGCGGCCTCACCTGACTTCACCTCCAGGTTGTCATCGAAGTGCTTCTTCAAGATCTTGGCAGTGACCTTGGCGTTGGGGTTCTTGTCCTGGAGGATCTTCCTGATGGCTCCGATCTGAAAGACCCTCTGCACCTTAGGCTTGGTCAAAAACATATGCTCAATGCCTCTCAGACAATCCATGTCATGTTGGGATATTTTGGGCATTGTCACTTGTCACTGACTAAGTAGATTTCAAAGTTGTGAGGCTCACTGAAAATGACGGAACACAGACTGACAATGACAATGACAACGACTCACTCACTCACAGAAATTCCGAACTTTGGGAACAAGTGGCAGGTGTGTAGTACAGAGTTTCATCGCTTTCACCAATTGCCTCGCGCAATTTCGCACCTTCCCAGAAGGCTTTCTCAAGGTCCTCTCCGACGTTGCGCCAGGTGACCACGGCAGTGAGCCAACTGCCTTTCCACTGTGACACTAAGAGACTCTGAAACGATTCTGATGGCAAATTGACATGATGACACTCTGACTATTTTGATTCAAATTCACTTCAGAATGATTCTGATCGACGACGACGACATTCATTAAAATTAAATTGCTTGGACTAGTCAATCAGTTTCCATCGACATGTCATCGTCAGTGAGTCAGTCCATCAGTAAGTCCTCCACATTGAGTCCCTGGGACACATCGCGCCATGTGGCCAAGATGTAGNTCATCGTCAGTGAGTCAGTCCATCAGTAAGTCCTCCACATTGAGTCCCTGGGACACATCGCGCCATGTGGCCAAGATGTAGGCGAGATGCTCCTCCTCAAGGGGAAATGCGGCGAAGCAACGCCTGCAGCCAATGGCGCTCCACCTTCAGATCGCTCTTGCTGTTCACCAGCACCGTGACATCCAGTGCTCGGGGCTCACGGAACTTGCCGTGCACCAAGGAAATGATCGCACTGGTCATCAGCGGCACAGACTGCGCAGCCCAGTAGGGGTTGATCCAGGAGACGTTGCCTCCAGCTACATAGGTCCCACCTTCAGCAGGGATGAGCTTGAAGTCANCAGCGGCACAGACTGCGCAGCCCAGTAGGGGTTGATCCAGGAGACGTTGCCTCCAGCTACATAGGTCCCACCTTCAGCAGGGATGAGCTTGAAGTCAGTGGGATGGATCTGCCCTCCTGCTTTCGGTTCCAAGGGCATCTCCGTCTGCATCGCGTTGAACTCATCCATCCTAAATATATGTAATCTGCAGTCAATGGACAATGACTGTGAATGTCAATGACAGCTCCAAGTCATTGACCTCCGTTCAGTGAAAGCATGAGTGACTCACAAAGAACCACAATGCAGCCAAGCAGCGCCATGATCCGATCCCAGCCTTCCTTCACCTTAACATCATGTCCACGTTCAGGGACTTCGTCTGAACATCTCCGTGGCCATCAGCACCTGCACAAAAATGACAACAAACCGCAATCGACAACGAAATTCAATAACGAGTCACAACAAGGTTCATTCATGAAAACAATTCGCATTTCGCACTGTCAGTGACTGCATGCCTGAACCCAACTGCGGAGCAGCAGGGCTGGACTCCTCAGCCTTCTTCACCCTCTTCTTGGGTGCCATGGTGGGGAGGACGACGCGTGAAACTTGAATTCAGTGGTGAAACTGATGAATGACTGTGGAAAATTTAAATGCGGCGACGTCCCTGACAGTTTCAGTGTCCTGGCTGGCGAGTTTGATGACACTGTTGGACATTGACTGACACTGACTGACAGCGAACCTGGCAAATGACTTGACTGGACCATATGATATATGTCAATCATGCCCACAACAGCTCAAGTAAAATGACATGACATGCATTAGTCATCATCATCTGTCAGTGTCATCACGTCACTGACATTGAGCGAAATTGACAATTGACTTCAAAGTTATTCCCAACATGCCAATGCTATGTCACATGTGAAGCTTGAAGCGCACTGTGCTAGTCGGTTCATTTCATCAAATTGAATTGACTGCATGACATGTCTAAACCTTTTTAACCGGCTGAATGTCCAAGGTGATCTACAGGTCTCACTGACATTGAATTGGACTGAATTAGACACATCATGACACGTGTCACGTCAAAAACCAACAGGGGTTGAAACAAAAGTACTTTATCACATCAAATCCGCCGCAGTGAAGACTGCTCGAATTGCTTCTTGCAAAACCGGAATTCCGGCTGACAGGTGTCCCAGCAGCTTTCCAAGGGAGGTCTCCAGTTCGAAAGCCTTGCATCCGTGCCATTTCTGCTGGAGTCATTCGACGGTCCTCCTGAAACATCCAATGGTGCTGGGTTGACCGCAGCATCAGTGACTGACATCATTCATCAATCAACTTCTGGAGCAAGTGACGTATTGGACTGAGGAGCAGGCTTTGGTAAGCCATAGACCTCGTGCTGCACATCTGCTGGCAGTGAGAGGCAAACTTCTTCCCAGCTCCGATGTCGATGCAGCAGTGGGACTTCGAAGGGTCAACGCCGCCTTTTTCAGGTTCCTTCGGGCCGTCGCAGTACCTGCAGCACACATACACATTCAATGACAATGACGACGACGACAACGAGTTTAAAAATTGGAAAATAAGTCACTGTCACAGTCAGTCAGTTCAGTCAATTTTTCACACTGCGTCGAACGAGTTAATTTAAGGTTCAATGGTGACATGGCGACTTGAAATAAAACATGGTACTGGGCAACTTTTCTCTCCTCCGAGTCGAGAGGAAGTTCTGCAGACCTTTGAGATTCAAGTTGCCTTTCATGACCGGCACCTTTCCACTCCGAGGGGATCCCAGAAGTAGTAGTGGCTTGTCAGAGCGCATCCTGCATACCGCAAGAGCCCTCCTTGTGCACACCTTTCAACCGACACCTGTGCGCGGCAACGCTGTTGATGAGGATGCTGCAGAGGATGCTGGCTGTTGAGAGGTTATTGATTACTTGCCAACAATCCGCTTCCGCGGAATGCTCTGAGGAATATCAGGGTTTGGATTCACATCTTGGGTCAGATTTTCGAAAATATGATACTGAGGATCATCTCGAGCCTTTTTCACCCAACTGGGTGGAACAGGAGGATTAGTTGGTTTTACACATTTGGAGGTGTTTATATTCCGATGTCGCTGCATCCAGGGCCATTCTTTACCACAGTTTTCACACCACAGTCTGCCAAAATCTCCTTCTTTTTCACGATTTTTACCACATTTTTGGTTCCAAAAGAATTTATGCCCATGCTTATTATGGGCAAGGTTAAGGTCCTGCCAGGCAGATTCCAGGCGATGACGGTTGGTCATCGCACCAGGAGACTGGAGCCATTTCTCAAAGGGCAGATTGGGATTAGCACATGGTTTGGATAAAATTTTTAGCCGCTGGTGTTTGAGTAGCTTCGTGGATTTCCCACATTTGACGCAAAAGACCCCACCACCTTCCATAATTTTAAGCACATGTCCATTTTTAGACACAGGCTGAGAAATAGGAACGGGCGCGGACACCGGTGGCTGGGATTCATGCGCCGCATTGGCTTGCGAGTTTACAGATTCACTTTCTATATTTGGTCTGTCAGATACTATCAGAAAATTTTCTGCACCGTTGTACCAATCATCAATGTGCGATTGCCAGATTTCAACAAGAGCTTTTTGGGTCACGTTAATTTCTTCTTGGGAAATGGTCAAGTCAACCGGAACAATGGCACAAGATTGAAAACATTGTGGGTACTGGTCCAAGGGCATGGATAAAACATCAAAAATCTTTTCTTGTGGCGATGCCGAAGCTCCGGATTTTGCAATCCGCCTGAAAACATAAGGCGAAGAACCTTCAACTTAAGTCTTGGGTCCTGCGATGCTTCAGGATGAGGAGATACACCCAAATCGATGTCGTGTTGCAGCCTGTCAGCTTCCGCTTGGAGCTGATTCATCCATTGACACGTAGAAACGCGGTCAATTCCCTGTGCAATACCAGCGTAGTGTTGAGGCCGATCGTGTGCTAACACCTGCCACATGTGCTTCCTATATCTGTCTCGAACTTCATGAAGCCATCGTTGGGGATGCAGGGTGTCCGCCATGAAATTTTGGATTGTGGGTCCCCAGATCGGACTTTCCATAAGCTGGTTGATCCTAGCGGGTGGTCCATCTAGTCCATTTATCAAGTTATGCAACTGCATTTGCAAACGAGCTTTACTGGCTGGAGTGCAGAACATGCGGCGAATGAGAGCAAAGGCACTCATTTGCAGTGCAAACTCAGGATCAACACTAGGAGGCGCTAAGAGGGAAAAAATGATATTTGGTGCAGAATTGTAATTATACGTGTTGAGGAGAGCCCGGACAACTGTGGCACGCATGGATCTCATGACATCACGTGAAGCGTGCAGCACATGCATCCCCTGACCAAACGTCAGCTTGGGCATGATACTCTGTAAGATTTTTACCTTCGTGTTCCAACTTTGAGGTAGATTCTGGATTCTTGCAACAGTGGCAGCCCAATCGGAGAAACGCTGCTTTTCCAAAGGGGTCCACATGTAGCTATTGGGAACTTTGATACTACAACCAACCAAGCGAAACACTGTTTGGTGATCAGTCACTGCCGCTATTGTATTTCGAAAATCACGACTTCCAAAGGTAAAAGTTTTCTTTGCATTTATCTGCAAGCCGGCCGCTGCAGTGAATTTTTCTGTGCTGTGGAAAATATCTTGGAGCTGCTTTTTGACCTTGGTCTTCGTATCTGCTTCGGCTACTGCAGACATGTCATCAGCATATGCACGGCTGGTAGATTCAGGAACTTGTTGCTCATTATACTCCAACCATGATGTCACCAATGAAGTGAGAAGAAGCATCGAGAGTGGGCAACCTTGAACAATACCACAGGACGGCTTAAAAGGTTGGGAGTGATGGCCATCCAGGCGAAAGTACTTGACATGACTGGTATAAAAACTCCGCAAGGATTGTACAATATTCACATCGCATCCTCTTGCCAGAAAAAGGTCCAGTGCCAAATTGAAAGCAACCGTATCGAAACACTTCTTTAAATCAAAGGACAGCCCTGCGACGGAGAGACCCTCGGCTTGGGCACTTTCTAACTGTCTACAGGTCTCATAGGCAAGTTGATCAGCTGACAAAGAATGTTTGCCCCCAAAAGACTTCTTATGCTTCCAGCTTGGATACCAGGTCAAAGACAATTGCATGTGCCTGGCTGCGGCCCACAGGCGGTAGACACTAGATAAAATCGTAATGGGTCTAAATTCATCAGGTTTAGGGGAAGGATTATCAGGGTCCTTAGGGATAAAGGCCACAGCACCTTTGGTCAAATTGGTCGGCCAAGTGTGCGTATTCTCGATCTGCTGCAGCAATTTTGCCAACGCAGCTAGCAACCCTGGGCACCATTCTGCTGCAACTTGGAGTTCATGAGTGAGGATCTGATCAAGACCCGGCGCGCTTTGCTTCATTTTTGACAATGCAAGAATCAGGACATCCGCAGTCAAAGGCTCTAAATTGGAGATGGAAGTTTTTAGGGTTGGGCCATATATGCTCATGAAATCACGAAACGTGGGCTCNGCAGTCAAAGGCTCTAAATTGGAGATGGAAGTTTTTAGGGTTGGGCCATATATGCTCATGAAATCACGAAACGTGGGCTCACCCTGTTTATGATTAGAGTAGATTTTCTTCCAAACTTGTTCTATACTTTGAAGGCGTGATATTGTATTAGCAGTTGCATGTCCATCTACAACTGAAACCTGAACAGGAGTGGAGGAAGCCTTACGTCTAAGGTACTGGAAGGTAGCGGTCTCATCCTTGCGCAAGGATTGTTTCCATTCCTTGATCCGCTGTTGCTTATCTTCTCTTTCATTGGCTGCAATTGCCAAATCAAGGATCTTGGAAACAGCTTCAAACTGGTGACTTTGAAGTGACGATTTAAAGTCTTCAAGGTAAGGCGAAGACAACCAAGGCACAACATCCCACAAATTTTTGATGGTACGATCTCTGCGGGTGCCAGAAACTGCTTTCATTATTTCGATGACCTGACAATGTGCTTTCCACAACTTCCTACCTTTCAAGGTACTTGCCTGTTGGTGAATAACTTTGGGATGGCGTCTCTGCTCATGAAACACCACCTGACCTCTTTTGGCTGCAGCTGATGTAAGAGAATGTCCTTGGGACGAGGCAAGATGCAAAAGAACGCGTTCAAATTCTTGTGACCACATCTTAAATGCGAGAGTCACATCTCTTTGAGAAATTGCAGTATCAAAATCCGTATGCAATAAGCAGGGCAAAACCTGATCGCCATGCTTCGGCTTTCCGATTGTCGGAATGGATGCAACGGAACGCAAACTTTTCCGTGTTTGCACGGGTGCTGGAGCTGATATTTTCCCTGACACAACAGAATGTACGGCCGCCGCCGGCGCTGAGGCAACCCGAACTTCTCGGAGTTGACAACCTGACAAAGTCAACAAATCAATGAAAACTATCACAAAATAAATCGTCAATGACATCAATGAAGACTTGTCACAAAATCAATGTCAAAATCTATTCAAAATCTCGGCGTTGACACCACAATGAATCGAATGAATGACATGATGTCATGGCCTTCCAGACCACGTGGTAGGCCTGTTTGCGGCTGCCCGGCANAATCGAATGAATGACATGATGTCATGGCCTTCCAGACCACGTGGTAGGCCTGTTTGCGGCTGCCCGGCATCTTCACGCCGAGCAGCCGGTTGATCAAGGAATTGAAGTGCTTTCCTGAGCGACTCTTGATTCATCAAATAAAGTGGCGGTCAATGACAATTTTAGTGAGTTAGTTTTTATTATTTTGTCAGTCACTGTCACTGTCAGTTGAATCCGGGTGTCGATGCTTTCGGCCTCGGATTCCTGCAACATTTTCAAGGACGAAGGTGGTCGGAACCTTCGTCTCTATGTACTTCAGGACGTGCTGCAAGACCCCTGCTCGCCGGTCACTNTTCCTGCAACATTTTCAAGGACGAAGGTGGTCGGAACCTTCGTCTCTATGTACTTCAGGACGTGCTGCAAGACCCCTGCTCGCCGGTCACTTTGTCCATGTCCCAAGCCTGCTGTGCCTGTGACCATTTGATTGTCACTGACCCCCACTTTTCAGTATGTCGTCGTCATTTCAAACATGGTAAATAAACAATTTCAATTTTGTCAAGGACGACAGTGCAGTGATGCTGACAGTGACAGACATGACTAATAATTCTGATACCGCCGGCCGCTCTGAACCAAAAATATTAAGTTTCATGCAAGAATCTATAAGGCTGGCACGGAAATCCTGGAGTGTAGAGCGAAACGCATGGCCACCGAGCGTTCCCTCCAGCGTCTTCCAGAAGGGTCTCACGCGGATGACTCTGGCCTCCACGAGTCAAATGATCCGTTGACTGTCACTGACTGTGTTGGGATTGTCGTGAGTGTGAAGTTTCAAGTCAGTATGGGTCCACAATTCAGTCAAGTAACTCAATGTCAACTCAACTAAATTATATAACTTCAATTCGTCATTGTCAATGTCAAACAAATGATAATAAATGCAAGTTGCATTCCAACACAGATCGGCAATGAGGATCAGAATCGCTGGCAAAGAGGTTCTCAAAGCGAACTCCCAACCGTGAAAGTGCAATGGCATCAGTGCCAACCCCGGAGCAGTCACTGCCAATGGTGATGGAAGCCTTCCTCTTAGCCATAGCCTTGGGGTCAGAGACAATCAGATCAATTCAGTCAGTGAGACAAGTGACTTGAATGGAGCATGAATGCGAACTGTCAAGTTCAGTCATGTCATTGACAGCACCTTTTTCTCCCCTGGATTTGGCCAATCGCTTGTCAAAATCTCACTGTGACTCACTCACAATGTCTCAGACAATGAGTTCAGTGTCATCGGCATTTGGAACAGCCTTTCCAACGACATTTGGAGCATCCAACGGTCCGAGGCGGCTGCTCATCAGGCGGACCATCAGGCATTGGACCATCATCGACGTCCTCATTGACAGGGATGCCATCTTAAGGCGTCTGACAGGTTCACCATCGATCGTCTCAACCTCAGCAGTCAGCCTCAGCAGTCTCGCTCTTGCCCTTGCCCTTGCCCTTGCTCTTGCCCTTGCTGTTGCTCTTTGCGCGTGCCTTTGGCTTCAATTTGTTTCTCGTGGCATTGGTTATTGCCTTCGTTGTCTCGGTCTTTGCCTTTGTTGTCTCGGCGGGCTTTGCCTTTGTTGTCTTGGCCTTCGCCTTGGCCTTGCCCTTAGCTTTGGCTTTGACCTTGGGCACTTTCGAAGCTCCAGCTGGGNTTGTCTCGGCGGGCTTTGCCTTTGTTGTCTTGGCCTTCGCCTTGGCCTTGCCCTTAGCTTTGGCTTTGACCTTGGGCACTTTCGAAGCTCCAGCTGGGAGACTGGCGGCAGGCTTCTTTGCAATGGGGTTTCGGAGAGCAGAAGGCCTCTTCATTGGGGCTCCTTCGTCATCGTCATCAGAGGGCTGGGTCAAGAACTCCATGAAGGCATCATTTGCCTGTTCCTCATCCATGGGCATCTCCCAAGCTGTCATCGGCTCTGTCGATGTTGCCGTCATTGTCTGATGGACTTTCGGCACCAGGTGGCCTGAACCCTGGATATCTGGGCCAAAAATCGCCTGGCAAGCGGCCACTCGCCATGACTGATGTCTGCAGGGCTTGGGCCAGATATTCTGTGATGGATCACAGGTGACAACAACTGGGTCCACTGCAATTTGACTGAAACTCAATCAAAAATTAAAAGCAACCAAGAGACTTCAAGAGACTGACCACTGACAAGTCCAGAGCTCGCAAGCTTGCAATTGGTCCTCGACCAGCCGACTTCGAATTTGATTCAACAGCCGCCAGTCAGTCGTAATGACAGCATTCAATTTCCATCCTCTCAATGAATTATGACAACAATGACAGACAATGCAGCCAAATGCAGCCAAGGTAGTGTTGACACGTGGAAGAGCCTCAGTGGCCAAACGACTACCCTTCGAGATTCTGCAAGAAAAATATTGGTGTGGTCAATGACAATTATGGATGCAAAAAAAGGGATTTTAACTCGCAGGTGCAATGTGTTGGTAACACATTGCACCTGCAAGTCGGCGGCAGTGCTGAGTCGCAGGGGCAATGAAAAACCATGCATTTTAACTCGCAGGTGCAATGCATTTTTTCACATTGCACCTGCAAGTCAAAAACCATAGGAAAAACAATCCCCTGCAAGTCGCGCAGGTGCACCGCATCATTTACATATTGCACCTGCAAGTCGGACACATAGGTCAAAGGTCACTAATGTATTTTTTTCTTGCGAAGAGTCGACTGGATACCGTTGCAGCATGTGTTTCAGCCAAGCAACCTATGCAAGTCAGCGGCGCTGCGGACTCGCAGAGCCGAGCAGCCTGCAAGTCGGCACTGCGGACTCGCAGAGCTTAAGTCGGCGGCACTGCGGACTCGCAGAGCAGCCTGCAAGTCGGCGGCGCTGCGGACTCGCAGAGAAGATCTGATTTGGCCAGTGACGTCTCATGTCTACTTGTGTCAATGTCCTTTTCAAGTTGGCAGCATGCATGGAATTGACCGACGCTGGCAGTGAGTGATAGACTGCAAAAATTCCCAAGTCGTTGTAAATCTGAAATGAAGATCAATTGATCTCCAATGCAGCTTGATGAGTAGCCAGCCTGGCATGAAAAGAAAACAAGTCGGATCCACCATTTCTCAAATGGACTGAGACTGGCAGTCAGTCAGTCTCNCAATGCAGCTTGATGAGTAGCCAGCCTGGCATGAAAAGAAAACAAGTCGGATCCACCATTTCTCAAATGGACTGAGACTGGCAGTCAGTCAGTCTCAGTACTGACTGAGAAATCAGAAGTTTGCAATGAAATATTTGAAAGCCAGCTGTTGTCTTTTTTCACCGTTCGCCTCCCCTAGAACGATGCTTTGGTCACTGGAATGGCCCCTCATCCGGAAGATGTGCGACACCAGGCATTCACTCGGGTCACAACCTTCCAGGCCAAAAAAGATCGGCTATCGAACGCAGCCCGCTTAGGCTGGATGCTTTGGGACTTCAATGCCCGAGTGGAAACCAAGGCCNGCCAAAAAAGATCGGCTATCGAACGCAGCCCGCTTAGGCTGGATGCTTTGGGACTTCAATGCCCGAGTGGAAACCAAGGCCAGAAAGTTTGTCTTGACTCTCGACCTTGCCCTTTTCTGTTGCCATGCGCTTTCATCGTCCTTAATTAGCGTCACTGTGTCACTGTCATTGACAAATTGACATGATCATGACGAGTAAGTGACCAAGTATCCACAACTGAAGAATGAAACTACGCAAAACTTTCAAAGCTGGCCATTACGGTAATAGCTGAAATACAGTTCTAAAGGTGGACGACAATCCTATTGCAGCAGGAAACAAATTCAAACGTTTGCAACCAAATGGAGCCGCAGTAGTTCCACAAGCACTGGATGCAGATCGTTGAACTCCGAGGAGATCAGCAAATGCCGAGGTGTGCGAATTTTGCCTGCTGCCTGGTACGTGGGGGACTGTTAAACCGACAGCGAACTAACTCTCAAACAAGGCTACACCAACAGCACCAACAGGACTGACATGCAAAGAAGGGACTGTATCCACGGACCATTTCCCATCGAGGCGTGGCAAGAAGGTGCCCACCCAAGCGCGCAGACCAACTTACACGTTGACCCGGCTTTGCAACATCATCCACAATGTGCACCGAAGCTTGCTGCCAGCAATCTGTCAAAACGGCTCCCATGCCCTTCAGAGACTTCAGAAGATGCTCGTTCTTCTTGTTCTTGTCACCCCAAACGAACGTCGGCCTGCAAAGGCCAAAATGGTTCATGACTCTACTGCTAGACACGGGTCAGTATTGACAATTGATGATTGTCGTTTGTTTTCAATTAAACTTCAGCACAATTATAGTGTCAAGCCAGGCCAAGTGGCAGGCAAGACTGCATCCGTCAATGACTCTATTGGCCTCTGCATCCGTCAATGACTCTATTTGCATCTGTCAATGACAATGACGACAATGACTCTATTTGCATACAGGTCTCTGCAATTGCATCCAGTTTCTTCTGAAGCCTCAGCACGCGCAATTCAAACTTAAGGTACATTGCATTGCATTGCAAACAATGACAGTTCTGACTGCGGAGACCCTGAAAGCCCTTTTTCCTCATCTTCTCATCCTTCTGCAGAATTCCCTTGCACTGGGCATCAAAGCGCCTTCGTTCTGCCTAAGTAAACAAAGCCTGGACATGACTCCTAAGTACACAGTGACAGCGACTGAGTCAGCCAATGGTCCGCATTTAATGCTGTCAGAAAACAACTTTCCGGATCTTCTCGCCACCATCTTGTTCACATCGATGCGCCTCCGTTTGATCCATGCAGCCTCGCTGTTTCCAACCAAAGCTGCCTTGGATGGCAAAGAGGACTGACTTATGTAATTTGTTTTACATTGACATTTTAAATTTAAATTTCGTTGATGCTGATTTCTGATGTTATGGACGACCTTCACTACTACACTGTCTCAAATGCTACAAGCAATTGACATTGAGAATTCAACTCACTGACATTAGACTGAGATTGAGAGGGATGACACTAACGACAAGGGGCTTGTCGCTTGCGCTGGAGCTTGATGCCAGAGACAAAGTTCCCGGCTCGCATCTCACCAGATTTGCGCTCTTGCAAAAAACCTTGGGCCCAAATTTCCCGTGCACGTCGAATCACCTCCTCCTTCAAGCCTGGTTCGCTTTGCATCATTGCATGGATTCTCAACTGGATCTCCTTCAGCATGGGTGAGGCATTCCTTTTTTGGAATGCAAGCAGAAGATGCGAGAAGTCGCGCTCGCAAGGACTGGTTGTTGTCATCGCCATGCACCAAGCTCTTGCAACTGTCNGTCCGCAGGGTTTCCAGCCATGCCTTCAAGTCAGCCAGGGGCTCCGTGTCCACGATCCGGTCTCCTGAGATGTGAGTCAGTGGCCAAGGTCCAGGTAATATCATTGGCATGCAGTTATCATAACAATTAAAGTGTGTCGTCAGTGACTGGTTATATTTACTTGAAGATGACGGGGAAGTGGGTTAATTTTGAAGGGAGTATTTTGGGGGAAACCGCCGCCATTGCCAGAATTAAAAATTTGGGGATTTTATTGTTTTTTGTGGGGGGGAACCATTGCCAGACTATAAACGGCCGGGCCTTTCAACACAATGACGTGACAATAATGACGCCGATAATGACGAGCCAAGACGAAACGCTTTTTGGCGGCTGTGTATTCAGAGTCGATGAAGTTCTGAACCAAATCCTGCACGGAGTCATCGAATATGGTGCAGAGCTTAGTCAGGTCCTGCTTGATCACCGCTGCTGACAGCCTGGGCTTGAGCTGGAACACGGAAAAGGCCCTGGCGGCTTCGAACGTCGGCCATTCGCTCTTGACGTTCTTAACCGCAATCCGCACCCAGCTACTCATCCTGTCGTAGCAGCCGTTCAAGACTTGGATCGACACTGCATGTCTGCCACCAACAGACCGAAAATCTCTCCCGACGCGGATCACCGTCTCCTTCTTCAGCCATGTCAGTGCCTTGGGATGGGACATGAATTGTCAATGACGATGGGACATGAATTGTCAATGACTGTCAATGACTGGCGTATGAGTGGCGCATGAGTTGAAATTGTAAGACTGGCACTGACTGGCACTGACAGACCATTTGCAGTATTTAATTGCTGCCCAGGCACGAAGTGCGTGTAGCCTTGCACCGTATCGGCCTTTCGGTTCAGAAAGAGGCCGGAGATCCGAGAGATGAACTGGTCCAGGGCGGCACGAAGTTGGGCCACATCCACAGTGCTGGCATCACAGAACCTGATCCTTGGTTAATGGTCCAGGACAGCTGTTGCAAGCCAGCATGTGCGTCAGCCAAAAATCAATAATGTCAATTTCTAATATCAAAAATAATTTCACTGTCACTGTCAGTCATTCACCCTGAGATTATTTGAGGCTCCAGGCCCAAAACCACAAACAATTGACTGACAGTCAATGACACATGGTTCCTTCTTGGCCGCAATGCAATTTAGTTGCAACTGAACCCATAAAGCCGAGGTCAATCAATTTCAATGCTACATTCTGACTGACTTTTAAAATTTAGGATTACTGACTGGGTTTGGCTGCAACTGTTTCAGTTGTTGACAGGCAATGCCATGGAAATACCATCTCTCTCAAACATGATACTGTAAGCCCTTAGTGATGTCAATGACAAACTGGCTGACAAGGCTCAAATCAAGTTCCTCCTGTGAAACATCGCACATCATTGCGATCTGAAGGACCACTTCCCGGCTGATGTTCAGGAGGAAGAACTCAGCGGCCTTCTTGGCCTTCGGGGTGGTTCTCCGTTCATGAATCCTTGGCGGCAACCAGTCATTGACAATCAAGGTCCATCTTGTCATTGTGGTTTTAAGTCTGAAAGCAGTGGCAATGACCAATTTAAGTTCGACAAGTGGCTCCATTGCGCAATGAATGATGGCCGAAAGATGCAGGATAAAGCGAGAGGCAGGGCGCAGGACACTGTTGTGACGGTGCTTTGCAAAGCACAAGTTCCTCCTCTTTAGTCCAATCCAAGTAAGGACTGTCACTGACTTGCAAAGTCTTCATTCTGTCACTTCTGACTGGCTGTCAATGATCGATTTTGCATGAATTTCTAATAATATGGTCTAGCGTCATACTTGCGGAAGAGTCTAGCGTTTTGCGGACTGTGGAAGAGCAAGCTGATGATCGACGAAGAGCTCCAGATGAACTTACTCCAGGTATCCCGCAAGTACGGCACATGCTTCCACTTCTGTGTCATCCTGGTGCAGTGAGGTGGGCAGTTGGAAGTTGACAATAGACTGATGATTCATGGGGAAAAGTTGGAATGTCATTGACTGTCATGACATTGACTGAATGATGCAGTTCCTGCCTCCCGGCTGCATGGGCACCGTCACGCACCCTCACCTTGATGTTTGGAAGCTTCATGGCCTTGCTCAATCTCATTGCCTTGAGTTCGTCTGGTGCAGCGTCCGTGCCGGCGAACTCCTGACAAGAGTTACTCTCAATGTGGCCAGGTAGTCTGTGGTCTGTCAGTGACTTAATTTTCATTGGCGACCGTCGGTGAATCGTCTAGAGTCACGGACACACAGAAACATCAATCTCAGACTGACTCAGTAGGCCTATAATAATTATTATGAATTAATAGCTTTGGAGGGACCCTTGGAGGGATGTGGGGATTGCTGAGAGAGATGCCATTGAAAACAATGAGATTTGAATGATTTGCCAAGCCAAGAAGCCTAATCTAGCCGAGAGTCAACTTGGTCACAGAACTGCTTCATGAGCTTCCCGTCCAGAGTAGCTTTGCAGCCTACCCAGCCTTTTGCGGGAGACCGCCTCGCAGTGAAGAATCGCTTCAGGGCCTGGTTGGTGGCCTTTGCGATGTTGTGCGAACCACTCAGCTCACGCTTGAAGGCCATCACAGTGGAGGTCGCTTGAAGGCCTTCGTCTCCTTGGAGCCCAAGTTGACATTGTACAATTTGAATTTAAACTGACATTGTCGAGATTTATCTGGGAAAAAACACAACTGCCTTTGCAACTACCTGTCAACATGCAGCAAGACAAACACAATTTGGTCAGTGACAGTCAGTCTGAGTCCCTACTATAATATTAATTATTAAATGTCAAAATTCCAATTCAATTGAAAGTGACAAGTGTCGGTGGCGGCTGATGCAACACAGCCTTACGCTCAGTGTAGCTCCCTGCCCATCCTGGGTGATGCTACCTGTCACCTCTTGCTTCGTCCAGCAGACGCTTTTCTCAAAAAAGCATATTTCTGTCTCTCATCCAGCATCTTCGAGAAGGTATCACAAGATGGAGTTCCTGAACCAAACGCTGCATGGCGGCGCCCTTTCTCATGCTGCAGCAGCTGACTCTTCTGAGGGTTTCTGCAGGAAAAATCTGGGCACACAGCGCATTTTTGCAGCTCTATGGTTGCCCCGAAGCCAACGAAACTGCTTGCTCCATCGCTTCCATTGCTCGTCATGGGACATGAGCTCAAACAGTCAGTTGTAGTGGCAAATGAGGTCAGTGACATGTTTGAGTCACACTAATAATTCGTTTCATATGATTTCATTCAATCATTATTCAGATTCAGTTGTCATTGTCAATTGACACTAAGACGACTAAATTAACTTAAACTTTGGCGTTTTGAGTCTGAGTCGAGTACATTAAATCATTAAAAGCACCTTCAGACAGTGACAGGGATGTCTGACTAGTGAATTGGTTCTGTCTAAGTCAAGACATGGACAATGACGGGCATTCAGCCGATGAACCCCTTATGGCGGCAAGAGGCAAGTCGGCCGGTCAATGTGTGATGAAAGTAACAAACACAGAAAGACTTGACTGACACAATGCCAAACATGCCAGGAAGAACGGAAGTGTGTCAAGGCAGCAGGCGCAATCGATGTGTCAAGGCAGCTGCATGCAAAATAGGATTTGGTTTTAAATCCTCTGAGGTTTGACTCATGAATTATGAATTAATAGAAAGTTTGATCACTGACTGAACTGACTAGTCGCAAATCCTGGTCACACTTCATCAAAGATTGTCACCTCACTTCATTTTAAACGTTCCACCTTCCTTGAGCAGCTGCTCTCCTCAATGCAAAGGGACCAACAATAGGGCAGCAAAGTGACATCAGCTCTGACATTCCCACATGACGACCACAGTGCGCACAGTCCTTCTTACATTCCATCCCCATTGCTGCAACACACGGCTGCATCCCCTTAGGTCAGCACACAGCTGACTGAACTTCTGAAGCCTTGGCTTTCAAAAATCCCAAAGAGGCGCGTACCACCAGTCACGCCAGTGAGGATCGTCCATCGGACTCATTGGC
>BGPT01001790.1:27287-43196 GCA_003297045.1 Symbiodinium sp. clade C Y103 | reverse complement strand
CGGCTGACCACCTCCCAGAATCAACGTTGTCGCCGCCAATGACTCAGTCTCGGAGTCCTCGCAGTTGGGGTCACCTTCACCAACTAACTCGGCACCTGAATCAGATGGTGAAATCCGCCGCATACCAGGACGACCTGGGCAGTGAGTCAGTGACACTGTTGATGACAACATTGCATGTCCTTGACGAGTCAGTGACACGGTGTTACATGTTGAATCATTCCTGGCCTGTCACTGTGGTTGGACGGCTGCTGGACCTCCATGCTGGTGTCAATGTTGCCATCCCAACACCACTCGGTGTCAGTGTCCATAGCGTCAGGATTTTGATTTGCCTTGGCTCATGACTTCAATCTTGAATGACGCTTGGTTCAGTCTGGCCATTTAAGTTGGTTCATGCTGACAGCTGACCAATTCAATTAAAATATATCAATCTGAAATTGAAACTGAGATGGGAGACCATTGCAAGGTTGTCCGCAAGGTTGTCCAGCATATGATGGCCATCAAGGGGCCTAGCTGGCGCACCTGAGCGTCAAAGTGTTACACTGACTCGTCAAAATAATGATAATTAGTCTTGCGGAACTTCAGTTGGCAAGTGTGCGAAAAGACAAACGAAGTTTACACGGCAATGACCAGTGCCAGTGACAGATCCTTTCTATGACAATGACCATAGCAGGCGTTTGGACATACTGTACTGTCGGCTCATGTTCCCGAGCTATTAACACTTTCGGCTCGTGCTCCCGAGCTATCAACACTTTCGGCTCGTGTTCCCGAGCTATTACAGTCAGACTCATGACTCAGTCATTGACTTGTTCGGAACGTCATCCTGACCAACAGTAGACTGTGACAGTGGGATCCATGACAAGTCGCTGACATGCAAATGAATTAAATGAAATGAATCTGAATCAAGTCAACGTGACATCTTCAAACAAATGTTGCTTGCCATCATGTGCTTGGAACTAAGTTTTAGGCCTCGGGGCCCTTCGTGGGCAGGCCCAGCTTTCTGTTGATCCTCATTTCAAACTTTAACAGTAACAACTCAAGTCAAATTCACTCATCATCACTGGGTCACTGTCAGTCACTGACATAAAAGTACAGAATTGGAAATTGTCACTCAGGGAATTAAATGCAATGACAGTTTCAAAGTTTGGTCATGTCAGTGACACTGCACGGAGAGATTGAACCTGGGCTCCCTACTCGTCAATGCAATTGCGGAATGTCTTCACCACCCATCGATCAGGATTGTGTATGCCTGGCCAAGTAAATGTGAGGATATAGACTTACTTGGACGAAAACAACGTCTGTCAGTCAATGTTTTGCCTTCCGCTCCAACATGCCAGTCACACTATCGAACTTGTGGGAATCCATGTGACCCACTACGTCCCCATACTTGTTGGGCACAGCCAGCTTCAGGATCGCCAATGCCTCCACGCCATGCCTGCCAGAGCTTCACATCCAATAATAACAATCAAAGATTCCCAGCAACAACAAACAGATTCACAGCGACAGACAGTCGAGTCACTGACAATCTGAATCAGGGCCTATCATTCAGGCTCCTTTTCTGCACCACATTCTTTCCCCTCTCGCTCAGCACGTCCCAGGGGTCCACCATCATCGGCGCAGAGGACGACCCAATGCGCATCGGAAGGGCTTTATTGCATCCTGCCCAGTGCTGGTTATTGTCAGCCGGACTCCAACTACATTGACATGGTCGAAGACATTCAATGTCAATGACTGAGACAGTGGACAAATTCATTCTCCAATTTACAAGATTGTTTTAAAAGGGGCACGCTTCAATTGACATTGAGGTCCCTAAAAATTGGAAAAACAGATCTAAGTTAAACCCCAGGCCAAACCCAACATAAACCCAAGTCACTCCCAGGGATTGGGTATGCCAAATTGAAAGCTTACAGCCATGCAGAGTCCCACACAATTTTGATGTTATCGTCATGGATTCAAGGCCATCCATCAAAGTTTCAAGTCATCCAGGGTTGCCCCCAGGTATAGTCTTAGTTACTTACATAAATAGTTTTGCCCCCCTCAGCAACCCATAATCACACAAAGCCCTCAGCCCATGGGAAAACGCCATAATATCATCATCAAATTCCTCATAATAAGCCCGTGCCCTTGCAGTCCCAACAAAAGCCTTGGTCACTCCCAGATTCTTGTCAGCCCCCAAGTCATTCCCAGGTCACCCCCAACTAAAACCCAGGTCATTTCCAACAAAAACCCAGGTAACTCCCAGGACCAGATTCTGGGATTATTTCATTATTGCTAGACCACACTTAAATACTTACCCCTAGATTTTGCACACAATACCGACATTATTTGCAATGAGTTTTCCCCCTTCCTCCTGGCATTGCTGTTGGCATCAAAACTTAACGCTATTATAATTTGAGTTGCCTACTTACAACCTTAAACTTGTCATACTTGCTGGACGTTTACATGGCATGGAAAGTCTTGCCATCACATTCATTCCCAAGTATAGCCCAAGTAAAAACCAACATTTCCATGGGCTCAGTTGTGGAAAAGTTTGGTTTTACTTGGGTGCCAAGTTGAGTTGAAGCAACCCTCTACTGAAGCAGACCCCCAAGTTACCCAAAGAAAATTGCAAACACCAACAAACTACACAACTACCCCGCCTGCAACCACCTGGAGATCGGCGATCAAGCAGGANGCAGACCCCCAAGTTACCCAAAGAAAATTGCAAACACCAACAAACTACACAACTACCCCGCCTGCAACCACCTGGAGATCGGCGATCAAGCAGGAGGTTTTGTATCGGGAGAACCGGTTCTCATACGTCTGATGCTTAACTGCCGCCAGCACACAGGAATGAACCTAAGCTGTCTGCAGAGCGGGAGTGCAGACATCATCAAGGCCGCATTCTGCTCCATTCCACTCCTCCTCCACACTTCATTCCTTAGAATCAATCAAGTCCAATGCGATGTACATNTCAAGGCCGCATTCTGCTCCATTCCACTCCTCCTCCACACTTCATTCCTTAGAATCAATCAAGTCCAATGCGATGTACATCAGTCAGTGTCAGTCAAACGCTCAAAATGAACTCTCAGTAGTAACGACGACTAAGTGAATGACAACGCACTCAATGACATTCAGTAAGGACTAAGTCAATGACAACGCACTCAATGACATTCAGCAAGGACTAAGTCAATGACAACGCACTCAATGACATTCAGTAAGGACTAAGTCAATGACAACGCAGTCAAGGCTCAACAACGAGGCCAGTTCATCTCGGCTGTCGACGCCACAGAGGAAGTGATTGTCCGCCTCAGGCAGGCTCTCATCAGGATGAGATGCAAGTCCTGGTTGATCATCATTTTGTGCATCATCACCGCCAGACGGTGACGGTGGCGGTGGCAACGGACCTGGTGGTGGCGGAGGGAAAGGTGGCGGCTCTGGTTTGCGATCTGCTCCAGCAGCTGATCCAGATCCATCAGCTGATCCATCAGCCCCGGGGGGCTTTGGCGGGGGAGGCAAGAGACCTTTTGCCCGTTTCGCCATTGGTGGCGATGTCTCAGGCTTGGGGCTTTTCTTCGGCTCTGGCTCACCCATTCCGGGCATCCTGAAATGGCAAAGTCACGACACTGCCACATTCGGTTCAGTCTGTCACTGACTAACTTGACAGCTGTCACTGACGACATCCTCTATCAATCGAATCTGTGACTGCGATCTTTATTGAATGAATGTCAATGTTAATCAGTATAAATTCAATGCTCGCTGACTACTATGCAGCTCGCTGCAACTGACTGGTTATTCATTTCAATATAATTAGCCAAGTAACTTAAATGCCAGAAACGGCGACGGGAAGGAGCCCGTCACGTCCCAGAAGCATCTCAAGGTTTTCACTTGAATGGAATCCCGTTGCTCTTCACTGATGCCCATACGAGCCAGGACCCTTTCCCTGATGGCTTTCCTTGGTATTGGTGCACAGCAACGTCCTAGTGGTCCCATTGGCTGGCTGCAAAGACCATTCCAATCCCAACTTAAATAAGCATCCAATTTGTCACTGTCGTTAATGAATTTAATTANCCCATTGGCTGGCTGCAAAGACCATTCCAATCCCAACTTAAATAAGCATCCAATTTGTCACTGTCGTTAATGAATTTAATTATTTAATGGCGCTATTTAGATTATGAAGACAAAGCTTCCGGGCCACTGCAGAGCGGCATTTGGTCCACTCCAGAATATCCTTGCAGTCATTCTTCCACGACCGTGCCCCGGAGAGCGAGAACGTGAAAGGGCATGTCTCCACGCCCAGAATCTGCAAACGGGCTCAATGTCAATGAGTCAGGCTGTTAAAACTAAGTTGACAACGACGACAAACCGTCAAACCGTGAATGTGACTGACTTAAAATGCCGGCGAGATGCATTGAGAACGGCTGAGAGGAGCATCAAAAACGCTGGTGACTGCTACAAACCGTTGCTGCAGCCTATCGCCACGATTGGTCCNTGCATTGAGAACGGCTGAGAGGAGCATCAAAAACGCTGGTGACTGCTACAAACCGTTGCTGCAGCCTATCGCCACGATTGGTCCTGGACGATCCAACATGTCCTGAAACATATCCTCCGCATCCTGGTGTTCGAACACCTTGTGTCAGTGACAGTCCGTTTATGATTTAAAATCAATTACAGAATCCCCGTCTGTGTTCCGACCCTGACCTGGGTGATGCCATTCTATAGTGATAAATCGAAAACCCATTCAAAAAGTATACCCTGTTATAACATTCTTGTAAATTAAAACCTACTCAAAACCAATGACCCACCATCACTATAAAATGAAAACCTCTCATACAATCCAGCACCACCCTGCATGCCTATAAGATCAAACCCTGGCTACTAGAGTATCCCAGCAGGGGCCCAAAACAGACCACTATAGAATAGAAAACCTGGTCGCATGAATTCCCAATATTGACTTTTCATTTGCATTCACTTGCCCTCATTTGCATTATCATTTGGGCAAGGCCCCATTTTATAGAGAAGTTTGGGAGTGACCCCATGTGAAACCAGGGTTTTGATTTTATAGTGGTCTGTAGTGCAACGCAATGTGCAGTGCATACTTTTTTCCCTCCCCAGGTTTTGGTATTGTTCGCGTATGTTCGGGTCCCATCTTGTGCGACAACCCATTTGTTCTTTCACACCCTTAGATTCAACATCAGTTCAATAATATGGTCCAACAATGCTAGTATGTTCTGGGATGTTCTTGTTTCATGACGTTTCATGTATGTTCATGTTGATTCAATAGATTGTATGTTTTGCCTCTAGAATCAAAACATATCAAACCCCATGAGCAATGTCGCAAAGATGGTTCCTATAAAATCAAAACCTGGGATAAGGACAAGTTAAAAAAAACATGTAAGCCTATAGAATCAATTCCTGTGTCAAAGGTTATGGCATGCTATGGCTATCTGTTGCTACGTATTCCTTTAGACTTAGGTTTCAGCTAGAGGTATTTTGATTCTATAGTGGACTTTCACTCAGAATTTGTGGTGTTTTGAAGAGGTTTTGATTCTTTAGGGGATGATAAGGTAATACATGGTTGTACCATTTCTTTCAACATAATTAATCACAGTAAATAATAATAAACACATTATAATATTACAGGATAATAATTGGTAATACATGTGCATATGCAGAGGGATGTATGGACTTGTAATAAGCTACATTGGATTTGTTGAGCAAGGATTTCGTATGATAGGATTGGGGCTGGTTTGGGCAGCTTTTGATTATATAGAATGTTTGGGTGGGTTGTTTCGGTGTGTTTTGATTTTCTAATGGAGCAGGGTGTGTGTGGATCAATTCCATCGGTGCTCGGCCCATCCCTGTGGTCTCAAAACGTCTCAGAACAAAACACAAAAATCCCAAAATAAATATAACGTCCAGAACAACATAAAAACAACATTGAAATCTAACATAAATGAAATATGAATATTGTATGAATACACATGTATAATTAACGTTTATTAATGCATAGCTCGGACGGTCATCTGGCAGCTGCACACAGCGGAAGCAGTGCAGCAGCTGTCCAACGTCTGTTTAGGTCCAGGGCCTTGCCAGGTCAGATGCCCGACGGACGCCCCTGCTTGATGTGAAACGCACCAGTTGCTCCCTTGCCTGAACCAAAATCTGCTGAATTGCTGGCTTTGGTGGGGTTCTTTGAATGGCGCCTGGAAAAAGTTTAGCTAAATGCTGCAAAGTCCATTGAATGGGACGCAGCAGCGCTGCCAAAGTTGGCTTCTGAAAAAGGTCAGCCAATCTTCTCATTGACCAGTTGGTTGAACCATCTAATTGGAAAGGGAAACAAAAACTAGGATCGCCACACAAAGCAAAAACAAGCTCAATCTCACTGATACAAATTGGTTGGTTCTCCAACTGTTCCATGGCGCAAAGCCATTGTAAAAAGGACTCAACAAAACATCCTGGGATCCTACCATGCATCTGTCTACAGCTCACTTGCCAGTTCAGTGGAAGTTGGTCAGCTATCAGCTCAATAGATCTCAAGCATTCATCATCTGACTCAATCTCGACAATCTCCGCCAATGAAGAATGAGACTGGGCAGATCTAAGTTGGTGTTCCGCCACTTTGAAGTAGAACGTCCGCAACTGACGGACTCGCAAGCCCCACCAATTCAGAGTATGTTCCAGTCGTTCATGTTGTGCACGAAAACCAGGTGGTCTAGCATGGTTCCATGTGGTAACAATGTCATCAATGATGTTGTTCCATTTGAAGAGCCACGCTTCAAACTCGTCATCAGCACGAGAAGTGCAAATGTGTGAAGGAACCCAGCGGAACCATGTCGTACACCCACATCGCAGCTGGAGGGCATCCTGCAGTAAAAGCCAAAGGTCATAGTTTTCCGCAGAGCCTGGAAAGGTACCATGTTCTTGGAGGTGTGTAGCCATGGTCACCGTAGACTGCGAATCACTCCAAATGCAGAGGTCAGTGTCAGTAGTCCATTGAAGAACTTTCACAATGGCATAGAGCTCTGCACGGTCAATGGTTTGGGTGATCCCCGGCAGGAAGTCCACTGCGATCAACTCGCCAGAGGTAGCACTGATTGCTCCCCAGGATGCCAAGCGCAGGATGGGGTGTGAAGGCATCGAGCACGCACCATCCGTAAAAACATGTTGGATTTCCTTATTGTGGGGGTAAAAAAGAAAACCCTTCTCACTGTCCTGGATCTGCAACAGGGAGTCCCGCCAACGTGGCAAGGCAAGCAGTCTGGGAACCAGCAGGTGATGCGTCAAACACATAGGAAGCTCCACATTGTCAGGAAACCAGCCCTCGATAGATTGCCGCAAAGTCTGAAAACGTGGACACACCAACCACTGACTACGATCATCTTCCAGCTGGCAAACTTCACAAATGTGCACTTTGGCATGGTCATACTTGGCGTGTTCACTAGCACTGATAAAAGCCCCCGCATGCAAGGCAGAAAGCAAAGAGCATTCAACAGGCAGGAGACAGTCATAGTCAAGCATAGTGAGGTGATAGTCCAAGCCATCAAGATCATGCATCGTTTTGTGATTCACATGGGCAGCTATGTATTGACTCCATCCGTCAGTCAACAAAGACTCCAAAGTCTTGGAGTCCATGGTCACCAGGTTCCAGGTGTGTTGCTCATGGTCACAAACCAGTGGAGGTTCCAAAACTCGCCATCCAAGTTGATTCAGGCAGATAAGAAGCTTTGTGAAAGGTCCTGGATGCTGTCGCCCATCAAAAAGTCTCTGCCATGTTCGCCACATAGGTACCAGGTCGGCATGTTTATGCGCCAACCTGCGAAAAGTCTGAATGCAGTATTGAATCTGAAAGAAACCAGGGTCATTCCGCATTGAAGAAGACAAACTCAATCGCAGGGTAGGGTTAGCCCCGGCACCATTGATCTTGAGAGCTTTGGTGGCTGCTCTTCTCAAAGCAAGCAAATAGTTGTCCGCAAAGACACAAGCTGGAGCACCATGTAGTGCTTTAGGCCAAAAGACTGTAGACAGGACACTAAACTTCTGAGTCAAAGGAGCCATTGATCGACGAAGTTTTTGCCATTTGTCCTCAAGGCCAGTGCCACGGGCTTTCAGAAAACGGTTTCTGATCTTTGCACCATAGGACATGGATGCCCCCAGCTCAGTCGCATCGTAAAGACAGGAAAAGCCCAGCTGGGAAAGAGATTTGCGCAAAGCTGTAGTCAACCCCCAAACAAAAGTCTTTTCCGTATCAAGTGAAAGACCAAACATCTCATGGAAGGCAACCATAGCAAAGTAGCCCTGAATGACCAAAATGGCCTCTTTGGCAGCCAGGGTGAGGTTGTCAACAAAGCTGAAGGCTTGGACTTTCGGTACATAGTGTTTCATGTAGACATGGTACCCCCAATTTACACAAAGCATAGCTATGATAGAAAGAGGGTCACCTTCCGGAAATCCGGAGTCAGACTTCATCAAAGGACCCACACATCCTTGGATCTCAAAGCAGCGCTGAAAAGAGGCCAAAAATTTCTGCCATGCATTGAGAAGACCCGCAGGGAATCCAAGGTGAGCACTCAGATGAAACACTTGTCGGCGCCCTATGTGGTTAAAGGCACGCCTGACATCGGAGCTGAGACCACAGTAAGGCTCATCCATGGTCAACATCACTTCAATTTGTCCTTGTAGAAGGAGCCAACTTTCAGCCGCTTCCCTGTGTGGAAGAAATCCCAAAGCTTCAGTCGGCATGACCTCGGCCAGCTGTTGAAGCATTTGCCTGGTGCGCAGTTTCGACCACGTACGCAGCAACATCGAGAAGAGCGTAATGGGTCGATACTGATGCTCCTCGTGAGCTTGTTTGCACTTGGCTGTTGCGATGACCGTACCCAGCCGAAGCTGAGCAGGCCATGCCAAGTCTGTGTCTTCGATGCAGCGAAAAAGCTCCAAAAGCTCATCCAGAAACGAGTTGGGGAGAAACTTGAGGTCTTGTTTCGAGAAACCGTCTGGTCCCCTAGCCGCCCTGGGGCGAAATTTGGAAACTGTTTTGGGCCAAATCTCCGCATCCAAAGTGGGGAGCTGAAACTGAAGAGTTGGCATGTGAGCTGCAGTGAACTTGGTAACACGATCCCAAACTTCATCTGGCAGTTGAGTGAAAAGATTCCAACGCGGTTGCCAGTGTTGTGTAAAAGAGTCCAAAACATCATTCACATCTGAGATGAAGATTCGCTGCACAAATTCATCTTCGATCTCAAAAGAGTCAATGGTGTGTACTGTACAAAGAGCACCATCAATCTGAGAAACTTGTACAGGGCATCCATCATGATACCAAACTGAGTCAAACTGGAGAAAAATGTCTTGATCCAACATTAGCTGACGTGTGTCAGCTTCAATGGCAAGGACCTGGTATCTGATCTCCTTCCAGACATGATCTACGCTCGCTTTGGGCTCATCTCGCAAGTCCATGTAAATTGAAGACAGTGAACCCTCATACTTAGCCTTCAGGCTTGCATCACGTTGATCCAAATGCCAGCGTTCAAAAGCATGAAAATGATGGAGGAAGTCAAGGAAGAGAGAGTGAACAACTTCATGTGAGGTCGGCAAAACAAGAGGCCAAACCAAAGGAGCACCATCACATGGCGATTCTCGTTGATTCCACCACGGAAGGGAAAAATCCCTTAGCATTCACAATGGCCGTCCATAAAGAGGCTTTGTACTGGAGAGCAGCTGGTGATTGCTTTGCAGCAGCAGTTGCGTGTGAGAGGCTTTGCAAACGCCTAAACTGCTTGAACCATTTGCGCACAGCAACGCCTACCAATGAGCCCTGAAGACACACTTCACCTTCTCTGCTGGGCTTACAAACCTCAGGGGCAAGAGACTGGCGCTCAGGTTTGCGTCGTTGAGCTCGTCCACAGAAACGTGGGTGTAGCAAATCACCATGTTGCTGTTGATGCTGATGGGAAATGGCAGCTTCATACTCCGCAGACCAAGAACTCAGAAAGTCTGACGAGTCGTCAAAGGCAGAGATGCGAGTCGTGCAAGAAGGCTGCCAATCATCAGTGTTGATGGATTGCCATGGAATTTCGGAAGGCCTCGGCCAACGTCTGATCACAGTGGGCTTAGCTGGCAATTGGAGCTGAACCAGAAGAGTTTTGTGGTCAGCAAACTGCTCCATCAGGCTCCACGGAAGAGCTGGATAGCTTCCGGAGAGAGCCAGAGCTGGTCTCTTTGAGTGGCGTTTTTGCATGTTGGAACAATTTCATGAAAGAACATCTCGGCAGCAAGATCTTGTGCATTACGCCATCCAGCTGTTGCTGTACCAATTCACCTGGATCAAAGTTGAAGTCGCCTGAGATCAGGCGAATGCCTCCCATTCCAATCACCAGCTGTTGGGTAAAAGTTTCCAGCAATTGATCACTTTGTTGTCGAGCTCGCGGCCAAGTTGGTCCCTGGGCATATCCATAGAATCCTCCTACCGTGATCAGTAGTTGGTGAAGCCAGTGACGGGTGAGGAGCACTCGACCAGTAGCCCAATGTTCAGATGGCCAGGGCAAAGTCAGTTGAGACGATGGCCAGTCAGAGACGGTACTGACCCCCGTCCATTTCCCAGCCCATGTTGACCCTTGTCGAAGTGGAGCTGGATGACTAAAGTGTGGTCGTATTTGACGGTGAAGTTTGATGCCACCAGTACGCAAAGTGCGAGCAGTGGTTTTCATTGTCACCTGGGAGTGGTGAGTTTCAGACATGGTCCAGATTCCAGGGCCAAGTGCAAGCAGCATATCTTCTTTACCACGAAGTCCACCAGGGTTACTGAGACCCACATTCAGCAACATATCCTGACAAGGCTCAGGACCTGGATTGTTCGCTTCCCCAATCCTCCATCCATGGAGCGGGCAGCCAAGTTGCTCAGGAACATTGCTAGACCAATTGCCCGACCCATTTTCTCGGTCTACCGCAGTAGCCGAGCTGACGTTGAAGAACCGGGCAAAGGAATGGTCTAGCTGCAGAGCTGAGGCTGGATTCACGTATTGTACCAACATGAAAAACCACAAAATCCAACTGGGTCGAAAGCAAGAAACAGGTAGACCCAATCCTGGAACCGTGGTGCCCTAGTCAATTGGATTTGTGTCGCTTTTCCAGTAGGGCTTCGAGTTTGCCATACTGTTGATTGAAAGAGTCCATCATCTCATCCTTCATCGATGTGATCGCCGTCTTGAAGTTGGCACCAATGGAGTGGAGCTCTTGTTGATGGCCGTTGAGAGTGTGATGAACCTCTCCAATGGCCTTCTCAGTGTTCTGCACAGTGGCAGATAAATGCTGCAATGCACCAGCATGGCTTTGGATGTTCTCTTGGACCTCTTGCATCAGGTGTTCGTGCTTCTGCATACGATCACCGGTCTGTTTGAACCACTGCATGAAATGACCATTTGGCTGTTTGAGTTCTGAGAGACCAGACTCAAGAGCTGTGAAGCGCTGCTCATTCTCAGTGGTGTAGATGTCTGTGGCATCCACCCTCATGTCTTCCGACTGCTTGGCACGCTCTTCCTTGATCACAGAGCGGATGTCTTCACGAAGTTGATCTTGAAGAACAGCACGATGCGAAGATGCAGCTGGTGCTCGGGGTGAGGTGATCTTGCTATAACCTCCCCAGGGATCAGAATCAAGCCACGGGTCACGAGTGGAGGCAGCTTTGGATGCCGTAGAGCTCGCTGGTTGATCACGCAATTGCTTCTGTGTCTTCACAGTGGCATAGATCTGAGGTTTGTGATCCTGAACTTGAAGATCCTTGACTGGCGTGATGATGACGTCTGCATCATAGGCAGTCATGATGGAAGCCGGAGGAGGTTCTGAAGCTCCAACTCGCCAAGCCATGTGATGGTGATTCCCTTTGCCTGGCTGCAGAACTCGAGCTTTCCATGCCCAATCCTTCAAGATTTGGTTGATGGAGTGGCGTTGAGTCCCATGAGGAATCGGGAAGAGCTCGTAGATGGTCTGGATGCTCAAGTCCACAAACTCAACACCAGGTCTCAATTTGGTCCATGCCAAGGCTTCGTCAGCTTTGCGTACTCGAATGCCGTACTTCTGTTTCAATCTAACCAGACAAACTGACTTGGAGAAAGTGCGACATTGATGCAAGGCTTCTGTGTAGGAAAGTCCAGGAAGTCAGACCACACTGTACTTCGCATCAGCTTCACGGGGTTGGTTGCCCCTTGGTTCAGCATATACACCCGGGGGAACACTGAGCAGGAGCTTGTGGACAGCAGCTTCAGGAAGTCGAAGAAAGACAGTGAAGAGCTCTGCCTGAGAAGCCTCAACTCGTTTGCCTTGGCCATTAAGGAACAGTCTAGACCAGACTTCCAAAATCACCGCATCAAGAGTTTCATCGACACCAGGGTGGTGTTTGGCACAATCAATACCACATTGTTGGCCTTTGCAAAGTTGGAGAGCTTCAGTGGAGCGCAGAAGGCATCGAACAGGGGCTTCAACAAAGGTGGACCAATCCTGCTCCAGTTGATCTTTGTAGATCTGGATCTTCACCACCTGCGTATCAATCTTCTCAGGCTCACTTCCAGCACCCGCAAGCTTTCGCTTGATGTGGGAATCACCAAGTTGCAAAATATGACCCATGATGATGGTATGCTCATCAGTCACCGTGCACAAGGCAGGAAAGACCATTGGAGAAAGTCCAGCATCTTGAATGAGTTTGGGAGGCGGTTGGTCAATCAGCAGCTGTGCAAGTGCTTGAAGACTGATGGACTTGGGTTGAACAAGAAAGTGCTTCGCCATGTCCGTGGTGCACAGAGCAATCCCGTGTTGATCAGCTTCAACCCTCCGGATGCATCTTGAAAATGCTTGGGGTCCAAGCGAAAATGAGCAGGGTCAAGTTGGACCTTGGTGTCCCGGAAGGAGGAAGCCTGCTTCTTGGCTTTTGCATTGGTGACAGCAGCACCATGTTTGGTCTTGGCACGAAGGTTCACATAGTCCTTCAATTCCTCCTCGGTGACAAGGCGAAAGAGCTTGCCCGGCTTGGATGCCGCTGCCTTCAAAGAGGGCCAAGGGTGAGGCATCTTCATGATCTGTTGGAGTTGAGTTTGCCCCAATTTGTCCTTGACCAACTGTGCTCGATCAGAGGCCTTCGACTCAGGAACCCCTTTGCTGATAAGGAGTTGTGCCAAGGTGTCCAGCAAAGAGCCTGGGCCATGAGCTTGAAAGCAAGGCGTTCGATCACAAAGTCCAAGGAAGAACGCATGCAAATGCTGTTCATCATAGACTGGAAGACACGACTGCACCTTCAGGCAAATTGCCATATGGAGCAAAGCCACCGTACCACAGGTGTAGGGAAGATGTTGCAATGAAGCAGGTCCTTCAAGGAAAGCACACATCATAAGTCCAAGATGGTGCGTGAGGGCTTCAGCCACCAATTGAGCCATCCGCAATTGAGATGTGGAGGGATTGGAAAGTCCATCGAAGAAAGTCCAAGTAAGACCCACATCCATGGTGTCCATCAGAAAAGTCCAATGATGGTCAAATTCAAAGATGGCCATGATGGTACCATTTGATTGGTGGTAGCGGAGCTGCCAATCAGAGAGGACTGCATTTGGTAGTGAACGTTGCAACAAATGAGTGGCACGAAATGGATACAAAATCCAAGGCTTGGAGTCTGTGGGCAGTGGAGCGTGAAAGTCCAAAAGCAGTTTCATCCCCGCCCAGACATGAGTGTCACCAAGTCCAGCGGACTGAGGAAGAGTTGGCAAAAGTCCATGGCCAAAGAGAGCATCGGAAGAGGCAATGGAAGAAGATGGCAGGGCTGGAGGAAGACCTCGTTTCTTGGTGATGATCATCAGATCATATGTCTCACCAGTGTGGAGTTGACACCACGGTGGAAGTCGATAGCCATGTTGAGAAACAATGGCATAGTGGCCTCGTCCGACCAATTCAGTTTCAGCGCGTTCAAGTGACCAAACCGTCACAGGCTCTCGGACTTGAATTTGATGAAGATGCCCATCAAGAGAAAGTTGAATGGATCGAGGACGGTACATGTTGGCCAGGATCCATCGTTGAACACGCTGACGAACCAAACTCCATTTGTAGGTCGTGGTGGCCTCATGTGGATTGATCGGTGTGGAAAGCCAGAAGTGGTTATGCAGGTGTGCCAGGAACTGCGCTTGGAGCCAGAGAACTTGAAGCGGTGCTGCAATCTGACCCAAAAGACAAAGTGCAGAACGAGGGGTCCCTTGAAATCCAAAGTCCAAAGGGACAGTGCACAGCAAAGAGCCTTCTTCTGGGTGAAGGTGGCGCATCTGCTGGTTTTTTGCTGAGAGAAGTCCAAACCCTCGTGCACCGCCCTGGAGTAGTCGTTGCTCTGAAAAAGGTCTGGATCTGCACCCGCATGGACAGGCTCGAAGGATGTGAGCCCAAGAATGAAGCATTGTTGGCGCTTGATGCTGAGACTGAAGAACTGTCAGATCATGTGCATAGTCCAAATTGGAGTAGATGGCACATTCTTGAGGATCCCAAAGCAAGTCATACTCATGGTCATCAGGCCAAAGCGCATCAAATGGCGTGACGGCCCCCAAATGTGTGCAAATGGGACATTGAGGCCATGGTTGAAGAGCAAGTTCAGGAATTTCGCATCGATACATCAGACACCAGAATCGCCGTCGCCGAACTGGCCATTGATCGATGAGGTCAAAGACAATCTTGGAGACATGCATCTGGACCAACTCAGCAAAGGTGTCCATGAGATTCTGGATGTCGCCAAACTGCGTGACATTGTCCACACATTCCAGCAGGAGCGCATCAACTTGAAGGAGCCATGCGCATCGGAGTACCGATGGTAACACCAGTCCTCTCAAGTCCTTCAGGCCTTGCATATCTCCCTGTCTAGAATATGGTTGACACGGAAATCCTGCTGTCAATTGGGTAAAAGCCTCTGGTTTCAAACGATGGAGTTCTTTGATACACTTTTCATCAGCCACATCACCCTGGATGACAGGATGTGAGAAATTGGCACGTAAATAGTCACAGGCAAATGAATTGCATTCCAGGAAAGCTGTGGTGTCAATCCCCAAAGGTCGGGACCCCAAGGTGAACCCACCAATCCCACTACAAACATCATATATGGCCATCTTTGAAACGGATTCAGTGCACTCTTCTCGAAATGTGCTGAGTGGTCGCAAAAGCCAAGCAACTCATCATCAAGCTTCACCAGATCATAGAAGGAGCAGATGCCCTCCTGGAGCTGGAAGGAACATGCCAAAGAGAATCGTTGTCTCGGTGAAAGGCCTCTGCACTCATAGAGCCCGGCATCTGTCTGCCCAGCCACATGAGCCACGATGGACAAGGAAGATCCATGATGGATGGAACGAATCAAGGGATCCATGTTGGTGATACCTCGCCCAATTATTTGCCGACACAGCCTTGCTACTGGGAAGTGTTGGGCCAAAGGCTTTTATTAATGCATAAATTCAATACATTTGGGTACAAACATCTTGGTGATGTGTGATAATACCTTGATTATATTTTACTGTTTTATTGTGTTTTATTGTTCTTTTTTGCGTGCCTTTATAATCCGTTGTTATTATATGAGTACGAAATGGAATGATCCCTTGTTAGTAGTATATTATTCTGATCCCCATACATCCTCTATAGAATTGAAACCTCTATTCACACCAAAATCTAAAAGTACAAGATAAACTCACTATAAAATTGAAAACCGGTTCGTTGGACAAAGTAAAAGTCAAACTTGTCCCGGACATTTCAAGACCATACTCCAGACATGTGTTGAATGGATTCCCATNGAAAACCGGTTCGTTGGACAAAGTAAAAGTCAAACTTGTCCCGGACATTTCAAGACCATACTCCAGACATGTGTTGAATGGATTCCCATTCTATAGAAAAAGTGGCCCCGACAGTTTTCCACTATAGAATGCCATGGTTTTT